>JBBPTO010000035.1:0-79303 GCA_038094155.1 Pulveroboletus cf. aberrans | reverse complement strand
GTATATATACTGTACCTCTACCGCTGTACATTCCTCAGTTCGAATATCGATTTAACTTCCCTCCGAATCCTCTCGAAGACTCACTCCGACCTCCGACCTCCGCTCTCCGTCTCCATCTCCGTAAATCCGAGACCACCGAACTCGAGTAAGGGCGCACCACATACGGTGAAGCCAAGTCTCGTCCGCACCCTCGCAACTCCGGCCCCTTCGGAGTTACTCCGGAGTTGTACTCGCTCCCCCCCAGCATAAGTTTAACAGACAGCCTTGGCCACATATTGGCTGCTTTGTGTTACACAGCTGCTGTAGGAAGCCATCACTCCTTAGGTTGATATTCAGTCCATCTACATTCATCTGACTTTCTCTAGGTCATTATTGAGTTCATTCAAGCATCTGTGTCCAGTTTGTGTCCAGTCTGCCCTATTCATATGTATTCAATCTATCTTTATTCATCTTTTTTTCAGTCTAGTTTACTGCCAGAGTGATTTCTCTTGCATGTACATTGTACTGGATGCATTGTTTTATGATCTGGTAATCATATTCATGCCAGATACTCTTTTTTTTATGTTTATTTTGAGTCTCAGGTGTTTCCAGACTATGAAAGTTGTGTTTCACACACAACATAATCTATCATCTTACCATTGAGTCTGAGTTTATTCTTGTTGTCCTTGTCAATCCATTCATGTCTGAATCTTCTTCTTTCTCTCTTGATTTGTGAAGAATCAAGTCTTGTTGCCAGTCAGCTGTGTCTGAGATATTTAGAAGCTCTTTTAGATCATCTTTCAAGATGTCCTGTAAGCCCTGCAGTGTTTTTTTTTATCAGAAACTATGTGCTATTGAGAGACAAGGGTTCCCAAACTACAGACATATGTGATAATGCAGAGAACATATAACTAAAAGCTTACTTCAACTGTTGCACAGTGATGGCAGAAATGACTAAGGAAGCAAGATAAAAGCAGACAGACTATATAGTAATGGAGATTGAAGTGCATGAACTCTGATGTAAATCCAACATAATGTCCAGAATAGGAAATATGAGGTTCAAGGAAAGAAAGTGAACCTGAGTAAGTAAAATGACTAACTCTGAAATGCTCTGGAGTGGAAATGAGGAACTTGATGTGCATCGACCTTGGAGTGGAAGATAAACATTAGAGAATGTCAGAGGTTAGAGAAGGTATATTTTGACATTTCCTTGATTCCCTACCTGCAATGCTTCTGAAACAAACATATTATTCCTTTATTTTTTTCCTCTGTGCTACTGACCTGCTGGTTTCTCTTCTAAAAATATATAGCAGTCTAGGTTAGTTACAGCACACATCCTTTACTATGGCAGGCTAAGTAAGGGTGGCCTCTCCCATCAGAGACTTGGATGTCTTTGTATCTTAGAAAATTGGGGTGAGCACATCACCATAATCTATCTCATAGGAATGGAGCTTATCAAGGAGGTATTGAATGAGAATGTCATGCTGTGATTGTCAGGAGAATTCAGCATGACTTGAAAGAAGAAGACAAAAAAATAATTAACATTCTTGTTTTCAGCCCAGCCACCCTACCAATGGACCATTGCCAAGGTCCAGCACTCACCAACTGGCACAAACATGAAATGGTATTGTGCATCACCCCTTCAAAAGCAATGAGTCAAAAAGAACCCATGAATGCCAGCCTCCACAGCAGCTTGTCAACCCAGCACTAAATGGTGTTATGACCAAGTTGGTCATGGGGCTAAATCACACCATTTGCACCCATTGACAGGAAAATAAAGTCATCAGGCTCTATTTCATGCCCATAGTGATAGACCTCAAGCTACCACATTCAAATAGAAAGCCAGATGAAATTGTTGGTTGTGAAAAGGTGGGGTTGTGAATATAACTAATAGCAATTTCACTTTAATTGATTGTATAAGCACAGGTCCAAGTCCCTGCCTATTTCAGGTCAAATATACCCTTCATGTCAGCCTCACTTTTGTCAAGCTTTCACTGTCATTCCTTCCTATGCATGAGGTGGATTTCAAAGAACACTGAGCTCTTTCTCTGGCTGAGTTTCTCCTTTAGAAGACTTTTTTTCACAGAATTGAATATGGCTGTTGAATTCAAAATGAAGATGTGCTTTCACTGCAGCTTCAAAAGCTTGAAATATCTGAGATGAGTTAAGTCCAAGGCATTAGTTGCTCTGGCTGCTGACAGACTCAAATCAATGACATGAGATCACTTACCTTGCTCAAATTTTTCATGCTGTTGCACTGAATATAATCTGTTTCAAGTGCTGGATAATGATCTGGTGTTGTTTCATATCAAAATCAAGGGTTTGCACAGAACATGAGCTCAACATGTCATCAAATGCATGTTCCACCACACAAACTAAAAGCAATGAACAAGCCCTGAATGCCCACACAAATATCTTCCTCATCAAGTCATTTTTCATTGAAATTGAATGCCTTTGGTTGCTTCCCTCTAAGCTTGCCTTGTGCTTCAAGGCAGTCATTAAATTCTCAGCATCTGCTGACTGGACATAATTGCCTTACCAGTGCTGTATGATTGGCATATGGTGTCATTTCCTGCAATAATAACCTTCATTACTGCATATGAAATCAGGTATTGGTCATATTGCATGTTAGCAATTGATGCAATCATAACTCATACTTGATCCCATATGTTCTTGAATGTGGCATGAATTGTCTCAAAGGTCATTTGCTCCATGTTTTTGTCTGAAGATTGATCAAAGCCCTTTTGTGTCAGAAATAATACAAATGCATTGTCTGAGAGTCTGTTTGGTATGACATCAAAGGCATGAGTAAACTTGGGGTCAGTGCAGTTCTTATTTGTTTCTTTTTGGCTGACAACATTGTTAGAGGTTGGTGGAGACAGTACCAAGTGTGAGTTCTTGCTGGCCTCAAAAAGACTTGTTTTATTGAAGAACTTGGCAAGCCATTCATGGCCATACTTTACATGGCCTGCATAATACTTCCTGATATTCACAGCCTTGAAGCGCACCTATTTCTGTCTCTTTCAGGTGCTCAATGAGTTTTAGGGATTCAGTTGAAAAGTGTTTGCAATGTCTCATTAAAGACCTATAAGGCTGTGGATTCCTTTTTCCTGTGCTCTGAGCACAAATCATCCTATTATGTGTGTAGTGTGTGCATGGAAAGAGGTCAGCAACACTGTGATACTATCATCAACAATGAGCACATTGCTTATCCAATCAATCAGAACATAGAAAGCATCAACATTGTCAGGACAGCTAACTTGGAATGACTGCTGGCAGCATCTATAAAAATGGTACAGACTTGAAATTGAATGCTGGTCTGGTGGGTTCAAGTATTGGAATAAAAGATGGAAGATAAAGGGAGGAGCATATAGACACATCACTGGCTGTGAGAAAAAAAAGTCCATCACCAGAAAAAATGCTTGAAACTGTCAATGGTAAGTGCTTGTGTCAGAATAAGTGTGCTATAGAGGGCAGAGAGGCCCAGACTACAGACATAAGTGATGAATGTAGCTAGAAAACTCACCTCAGTTGTTGCACACTGATGGCAGGACAACTGAGGGAGTAGGATGAGAAAAATGGACTAAAATAGTGATGGAGATTGAGCATATGAACTCCGATGTAACTCCGACATGATGTCCGAAATAGGAAATATAAGGTCTGAAAGAAGAAGAGGACCTTACTGAGTGAAAAGGCCAACTCTGAGATGCTCTGGAGTGGAGATGGCAGTGTAGGAAACCAGAGTTTCCTACAGTGATATCTGGAGTTCTCCTGCAGTCTGATAGCCTCTATCCTGCGCTCCCAGCAAACCCAAGATCATTCTGCCACTATTCATCCCAACTTAAGCCAAACTAGTTGAAGTCCAAAGGTCAGTTTCAAATATGATGTTCCAGACCCAAGTTTCTGCATCTCAGAAGCCATTTCCATGCTCTGGGTTCAGTCAGGTTTTTGTCTTTTTTATGTTTCCCTCATTCAGATATGCCTGAATTACACATTTGTATCTAGGACTTCATTTCTAGACAGTGTGAAATTCACCACCACCATTCCTAAGCCTCTAAGTCTGATTTTCTAAGCCTTTTCCTACATTTTCTCCTCAAGTCCTGCAACCAAAGTTGGTTTTCTAGCCCTACTAAACAGAAAGAAGCCAGGCTCAGTTTTCCAGTGTCCTGTGGACATCTAGCGAGCCTTTCCTATAGTCCTCTTTCCTTTTTTTGCAATCTCCTTGAGTGTCATATCCATGACAACTCTGGTCCCTCCAGAACCAACTCCGCTTGTATCTCTGGTGAGAACTCACCGATTACTCTTTGGACCTATGTAGATATCTCATGTGACTCCCTTGTTCCTTATTTAGTTAGTTCTCATGCTTTGTACCTTCCTCCAATCCTGTGCAGCACAGCTTCGGTGAACTGTGCACCCAGTGCACTGCTCTGGTTATGTTTCCTCTGAACTCTGTATTACCAATCTTATACGTACATCCTTACTCATCTGTCTCCTCTGTAGTATATATAGTGTACAAACCTCCTGTAATGACTTCAGTTGTGATATTGAATAGACTAGATGTCCTCTGATACTCAGCTTGACACCAGACTTCCATTGTAACCCAATGGTAATTCTCCTTCCTCTTCAAGTCACTCTGACTTATCTCCGCACCTCTGAACTCTCTGACAAATACAGGACCACACACCGAGACTTGGATAGTGGCACATCACATAAGGTGAAGCCAAGGTCCTACTGATATCTTCAGAGTTCTGGAGATACACCAGAGTTCATCCTCACAGCCCTAACATTGAGTCAAGAACTACACTCACACCCCTATTTCTTGCATAGGACTACACTCTAGAGTTCTTTTGCTGTTTTACAGTGGCATTGGCATGCATTGACCTCAGAGTTGTGGGAATGAACCTTAAAGGAGGCCAGAGGTCAGAGGAGGTACATTTTAATAGCTTGTTGATGTGTTGAACCTTGAATTGGGTTGTTGTGATGCTACATGGGATGTAAATTGAAATAAACAGTGAAATAGGAGAGTAAAGTGAGATAAGTGAAATAACCTGAAAATTTAACTAGTTAGACCTGTCAATTTTATCAAAAAAATTTCTAGTTCAAGCAGCCCACTTGCTGTTACAGTTGACTACCAGCAATTTCTTGCAACTCAAGGCCCTTGTGGTAAGTCCACCTAATGGTCAACCTCATCTACGTTAAAACCCACTTTATACTGTTGTCACTTTACTCACAGGGAACCTGCATTCCAATTCCAGACAGGATTCCTTCAAGTTCACCCATGGTGATGTATCATGGGCATTCAATATTGATGTGGGAAACTCTTACTGTTTTGAGTCCATTTGGCTCAACATCTACCTCCAAGTTAGGCCCTGATTCAACATGCACCTGGGCCATGCAACACCTGCTCAAGTTTGTTTGAGTGTGCTTGTCATATACAATTCCAGGCAGAATCTCTTCCTCAAGTGCTTATCACTTGCTTAGGGTAGTAATTTGAGTATACTTGCTATTCACTACCTCTCACTTTCAATTTGAGTTTGGAAAGCCTGCTTCTTCAGGGTGACCCAGCCTCTCAAAGCATTGTTCACTGGTCAGTGCCCTCTAGTGCTGATTGATACACAGCCCATGCCCAATCCTAGGCAGGATTCCTTTTTTCTGCTGCCACAAATTTTACCACAAGTTTGTAGTTCAACACCCAATCCTTTGATTCACTCATACCTCTGCCACTCTTCAACATCAAGGTAGGTTGCAGTGTTAATTTGGGCATACTTGTTGTTACAGTATGCCCTGACTGCTTCCCATGCCATTGTTATCTCATGCTCATACATTTTCAGTCATGAACATGGTCTGTTGTCATTGTCTGTACTCCTCTATGCTGCATTTGGTGGAGGTTTGAGGTATAACAGTCAACTCTGAGATAAAAGAATAGAGAATGGACCAGAGGTCCAATAAGAAGGGGCAGAGTGATGTGCAGAGGTGATGAAGGCATAGCAGGATATAAATAAGGGATTGTGAAGGTAAGGACTTGACACAGGACTTATGTGTCATGCCCTTGCTTAACATCTGGGTTCTTGTTTCAGAGACCAGAAGAACATAGTGAAGAGGAGTTATGAAAGAAGAAAACTTCATCAGGATCAAAAAGAATTTGAGGAAGTAAGACTTAATGCAACAGTATTCAAACTACAGAATACAGGAGGAGATTACAGTTTTGTATACTGTGAGATCAGATCAGAGTCCAGAACAGAGAATGGAGGAGACCATATGTCAAGGTACAATAATGGTTGAAGATCATAAGGTGCCAATGGATGATGTACCTATGATAGATATGAGGAACATAGAATGTAACATAGAAGTATCATATGAAGGTTTATAGGGTCATAGAATGAAGAGACATACATAAAAGAAAGGTGAGGTCTGAACCAATCAGAAGAGATCTGACAGGAAAAAGGGTCTCTGATGTCAAAGGTTCAATAGGGATCTGAGTAAGGAATATTGGAGATAGACAGAGTTGAGGATGTTAAAGTCAGAGATAGCATAGGGGGTATCAGAGGGAGTTAGGAGATGTAAGGGACAGTATTTGGATGAATATGACATCTATGAAGGACCTGCATCCAATTCCAGTGGCAAGCCATCACAGCCTTCAACATTGTCACCTGTCAGGGAGGAGAGGACCCTTGCCATTCTGTGTTCAATTTCCCTCTCTCATACACCTTGCATGTTCATAGTTATGTTCACAAATTGAAATTTAACATTTAACTGTTCTGATTCATGATTCACTTGCATCTCTGCTCTTCAACATTGGCACCCACTTGAAAAGGGAAGAAAACCTTGCCTATTTTTGGTTGATTAGGTCAGTTCAGGTCATTTTACAAGCAGTGCAGGGGGGTACAGTATGTAAATTATAAGGAATACAGATGCATGTATGGGCATAATGCAAAGGTTCTTTTGTGTGGCAACAAATAGAAAAATGTGACATGGTTTTCAAAAAAAAAAAAAGACATTTTAAGGGTCCAGGAACTGGAATGTGGTAGAAACTATACAATCTATGTATTCTCAGAATTTCCATCCATTCTGTCTTTGCTTTGCTCTGCTTTCTATTTTATAACATCACAGCTGCTAGAAAATTAACTGTAAAAAGAAAGTCATATCTTTTTCCTCAAGCATTAAGACAAAGAAAAGCACAGACAGTAAATGGTAATTGTCATATGCATGACAACTCTGGTGTCTTCAACACAACTCCACTCATACCTCCAGTGCAATCTCTGTTTATATGTTTCTCCACTCCTCCAGACCTTCATTATATATAACACCATGTTTTCCTCTTCTTCCCTATTTAGTCTAGTCTTACTCCTCTGACCTCTCTGATGCTGTATAGCACAGCTCTGGCTCCTACTTATCTGACCTCCATCTTACATATCTACATAGCCCTCTGTTACTAATCTGCAACCCCTCTGATGTATATATACTCCAACTCTGTATGTAGATAGCCTAGACTGAATATTAACTTATACAGTTCTCTGTTCAATCTCCAGATTTCTTCCAATGCATCTCCAATCAGGAAGGCCATGAAAGTGCAAGGGCACAACACACAAACCATGCATCAAGCCTTCACTCCTCCAGATGCAACTCTCTGGATCTCTGGCCATCTCCAGCATTCTTTTTCCTTGACCTCCAATCTCCAACTGGAGTTTAAGCAGAGGATGATCAGGTCTTAACAGTAATAACCACAGTTGTGAATTAAGTAAAGCTTTTCCCCTTGTAAAAACACTTACTCAACCACAGTTGAAGTTGCTAATGGAAAAACAACTGTTAGCAGTGTGAAATAAAAGGATATAATCTAAATCTGAAACAGAAAGAATGTCAAGTGCCATTTAGTACTGTATTACTGTAGGTATGTGTGGCAGTTGTTATGTCATCAAAGAAGGGACATTGATCTTTATGATTGGGAAATGAAGAATAGATAAGCTTTCAATATCATAACCAGCAAAATCATCATGCTTCTCAATGCTGTGAGTATGAGTAAGTACATAACTAGTAGTCTACTTTGGTGTCCATGTTTGTGGGTATGGAATTGAACTGTCTAGGTGTTTTTCACACAGCTGATAATTTATAGCTTGAACTCCTTGGAAGTATCAATCCAATCTTGTATCCAATTAAACTCACTGATCAGCAAACCAACCCTCTCTGTAAACCTCTATAGAGTCTGTAATTTTGATAAATCTCTCTATAGCCACCATCAAAAACCCTAAGGATTGATTTGCTAATTAGCATGGAAGTGTTTTCAGTGTGAAGAACTATCAAACAAAATAATTACACAAAGATACTGCAACAATAGTAGATATGATTTCTCTTAGAAATGAAGTTATCAACTTGTTGTGATCAAGTGAGAAAGGTAGTTAGGGTGGGGTTTAAATCCAAAACCTTCTGAATATACAGTACATATACCAGTAGCTCTACTACTAAGCTACCTAGCCATTTTAAATATGCTATGAGCAGTTTATTTGTAGGATTTGCCCTATTGAACTTGATTTCATTTTACAACATAACTTAAGGGCTACAGGGTGAATAAATTCCTGGACAATATCTGACAATTGCTTGATCTGTTAGCTTACCTTACTGTCAAGCTTGTCCATGGCTGCAAGTGGTACAGTGTCTAAAATAGGAAATACACATAATTATATAATTTAAAAAGTCATTCATATCTCTTTAACCACCTTACCTCACATCAGGATCAACAGCTTAGTAGATAGTCAAAAACACTATATATAATGATAGCATGTTCAAAATTTCTTCAAACTCCATGTAGAATGAATGCCATAGGGATAACTAAAAAAGTACTTTTTTAGATTGCTGTTCAGAGCCAAAAACCTAGATATTATGATTTCAATTTGTTGTATATAAATCCAGAACCTTTTGTATCTTGATTTATTTCCTCTTGACCTTCTCTGACAGCCACATAGGCCCAGGATACAATCATACACCATCACAATGTAGTTACTCCCTCTGCCTACCATATCAATTTGCTTTTGATCTTATATTGAGCAACAAAACTGTCCCAATGTTTGACACATTTTGATTGTTGAGTCAATATCCAGAGAACTATTGATTCTAGACCATTAAATCAAGTTATAATTAGAAAGCCCTAATAGAGGGCATTCCAACCATATATACATTGATTAGGTAATTCACAATATTTCAGGAGATATGATCAAATTAATCACAGGTACTCATTAGAACAGTTTTGTTGCTAACTTCTAAAAATGTGAAAATTCAATATTTCAGTGGAATATTACATAAACACTGAATCATGTGATCTAGATGAAGCTCAACATAACTCAAACAAACACAAATAGCACTTCTTTCTTCACACCCACCATCATGAAATTCCTTTCTGTTGATTAAATCAATCAAATCATTGCTTTCTTGAAAATGGGTCAATCTAGTCAAATCTCCATTTCTACTGGCTTTAGCAAGTCCACCATCCAGAGAATTGAAAACAATTGTTCTAACCTACCAAAGTGCTCTGAAGGCCACCCTTCCATCATTTCTCCTACTAATATATAATATGCTATTTGACTTATTAAGACTGGAAAAGCTGAAAATGCTGTCTAGGTGACTCAAACCCTTCAGGAGATCAAAAACCATCCTATCTCCTTTCAAACCACCCATTGTCACCTCAGAAAAGCAGGAATGAAGGCTGTGGTAAAGAAGAAATGTCCCCTTCTCTCTAAGTGTCATAGGCAGCAAGATTAGACTTTGCTTTGAGCCATTAGCACTGGACTATTGAGGGCTAAAAGTGAGTTATAAGGTCTGATGAGATCAAAATCACCTTGAATCAGATGGCAAGAGATGGGTATGGAAAAAGGCAGGAGAGGGGTTGAGTAATAGGTTAATGCAAAAGACAGTGAAGTTTGAGGGTAGATCATTGACGATATGAGGGTTGTATGAGTTGAGAGGGAGTTAGAATGGCTTGCAAGATTGATGGTAAGATGGATGCCAAACTCTGTGCATATTTTGAAGGATAAGTTTCAACAAAATCTTCAATATTATAGGTTTTTCTCAAATAACATTGTCTTTCAACAAGATAATGACCCCAAGCATACCAGCAGGAGGGCCAAGAAGTGATTTGTTGGTTATGGATATGAGGTTATGGTATAGCTAGCTCAGTCTCCAGACCTCAACACCATAGAACATCTATGGTTTCTTCTCAAAGAAGACTGGCTAAGTATTTAGAACCACCTACTGGAATGATAGAGTTTTGGAAAAGAGTGCAGGCAATAGGAGAAGATTGGGGTAGAGCAGTGTCAATCATTGATTGAGAGTATGCCCAGGAGAATTCAGGAAGTCATTAAAGCCAAAAGGGGACATACTTCATACTAATCTCTAATATCCTTGATATCAGCAACAAAACTGTCCCAATGAGTACTTGTAATTAATTTGATCATATCTCCTGAAATATTTAGAATTATCTAATCAATGTATATATGTTTGGAATGCCCTCAATTGGAGATTTCCAACAATAACTGGAGTTAATGGTCTAGGATCAACAGTTCTTCAAATATCAACTCAACAGTCAAACACTGGGACAGTTTTGTTGCTCAGTGTATATCTCAGGAGATATGTTGTATATATGATAATGATGTCCAAACATGCTCAAAAGGTCTATAGCAGAGCCAGAAGTTATCTCTGACCATAAGATATGGATACCCTTAAAGCTATATAGACATAAAGGTTCACTTCAGCTGTACTTGAATTGGGGCAGAAAACAAAGAAGGTCTAGCACTCTGAATATACTGAAGAAAGATATTATCTATGATGCTTCTGACATTTCTAGGGGTATATAGGGGTGGCCAGAAGTGATGAACATGTATTCATTTGCACCCAAATTCACTACAATCAAAGAAACTGCTTACCATTTAATAATTCTTTTGTACTTTAACAAGAGGGTACAAGGGTACTCCTGTTGCACAGGGCAGAGAAGGGAGAGGTGAGCTGAGAATACTCACCAAGACAGAGACTAAAGTTCTTGTGATCAAGTTTGGATTAGTTGAGATTGATAAGATCAACCCTTGTGAGCTTCTTAGAAGCTTGATCTCAAGGGGAAATGAATCTCATTATTTATTACATCATGGCACTTATTGCCTTTAAATACATCCAGGAACCTGTATGTACTTGCATGTGATATAGCTAGAATAAGGTTGATGATGTCAGAATGACATCAAAGGATCTGTCATGCTGCTCCACATATTTGAAATAAGTGGGATTGAGTCTGGGTTGTTCCAACACAGCAGTTGTGGAGCTAACAAAGCTTCAGGCCAATGACATCATAGCTGAGTCATAAAGACTGCATCTAGATTATCATGTGGTCAATCCTTGTGAAGTGTAATTAGATTACACTTTGATTAGATTTGGCTCATGCATGAGTTGAGGCTTAATACTCAACCTGTGTCTTTAGTAACATGAATAGTGTATTATTCCTATGATCTGCCTGTATTAACAGAGCACAAGACCTAGTGTTCAATTCACAGAATCTCAACATACTTTGTAATGACTGCTTTGCCATGATGAAATTTGACTATATTTATGTACATTCAAAATGTTATCCAAGGCTTCATGTTTGTGATAACATATTATCCACCACTGTCATATCTCAGATCCAACTGAGTCAACTCTGACCTCCAAAACCCACTCTGACCACCCATGCTCTCTCTGCCCCTCCAGTTATGCCTTTATAACAACTTTGGAATGCTTTTCTTGAGCATTCCAATATGTTTCCTAGACCATTTATGTATATTATTTCTATTTGAGTATTAGTATCACTCTTTTGTTATCTCTGACTCTGTGCAGCGCAGCTCTAGTTATAACTTCACAAATTTCTATTTCCCTCTGCCTATACTATGTATGTACTGACAGTGTAACAGTGCAAAGGCACAACACATAAGTCCTGTGCCAAGCCTTCACCCCTTTGACATGCACTCCTCCAGACTTCAGTCCATCTTTGATGCAACTCTGCTCTGAAGTTGCACATCTTCCCTTTTTACCTTCAATCTCTGATCAGATTTTGACTGGAGGAACTTGAGTATTAACAACCACCTCAAATATCCACATCCAGTGACCTCAAAAACCCTTTCAATGTTGGCCTCATTTATAGTATGTAATATACACTGCCTAACCCTGTGGGAATTTCACTTAGCTTTGGTGAAGTTATAAATATACTCTTGGCCATCAAATCTGTCCCTGAGTCATGTGATAGAATTCACACAGTGCAAAGATATGACCATTTTAAAACAGTGATGTCATTGAAAGAGTTTTTGCACTTTTGCATTTACAAGGGTACTTGAGTATTATTAGTACTTGGTATAGCCTTCTTTTGCTTTGAGCACTGCTTGAATTCTTCTAGGCATGCTTTCAATTAGTCTTTGACACTCCTCAACTGGTATTTCCTCCTACTCCTCTTCAACCCTTTCCCACAATTCATGAGTTTCACTAGAGGGTTTTTCATGCCCTGCAAGCCTTCTTTTGAAATGACCCCAGAGGTGCTCAATAAGGTCTAGGTCAGGAGACTGTGCAGGCCAGACCATAGTCCTAAATTCCTGCTTCTCTAACCACTTCTTGACCCTTTGGCATGTATGCTTTGGGTCATTATCCTGCTGAAAAATGATATCAGAAGGATTAAGGCCATAAGTCACTGTATATATAGGCATAGAATTGGTTCAGGGTAGGTAAGGAAGAAGTCACTGATGAGGCAAATGGAATTGCATGGAATGCAATGGAACAACAGGTGATTGGTATATGTGTCAGCAAAGAACATCCAAGTTGGGACTTATTACTCATGCATATGTATGTAGAGAGGTACATGACTAGAGAAAAAAGGGGCTGATCATAACAGTTATCAGAACCATTTTCCTAGTATATAAATACAATTTATACCAAGCACTACAATGTGATTGTTGATAATCTACCATTTCTTGTCATCATGCTCCAAGTTAAACTTCTTTGCATTCTCAAGACACTTGTCACCCATGATATGGTTTGTAGAATCCTGTGGTAGAGTGAAAATAACAACATGTCATATTTAAGTTTCATCATGTTGCCACATTATGAGATTGAACCAAAGTCTGCATTCAGAACAGATTGTATGTATGCCAGCAGTGGGATAGTTGCAGAGTACATGATAGCATTTGCAAGACCACAAATCTGAACATTAATATTAGCAAGAGTGTGATAACACTGGAGATGAATGGTTGTCACCTTCATGATGGTTGTCTTCACTGCCACAAAGGCACATTATTGGGGCTCCATTTGACAAGATGTGAAATAGAGTACAATTCTATTGACTGCAAATAATCATGATGAAGAACTCACATAATCTCTGCACTCTGTGCATAGTGCACAGGCCATTGCCCCATTATGCAATAGCAATAGCAATTGAGCACTGTTAGCAATTCTTACCCTTGGGGACATTGGCATTGTTGACAGCATCCAAGTCCTTGCAAAGCATCCAATCATATAATGTTTCAAGTTTGTAGTTGAAGACTTATTGTTGGTATCTTGATAATGGCATACACCACCAAGTGTGATCTGCATATGAAAAGAAATGGCATGGGTGGCTGTGGTGGTGTTGCACCACCACATCATCTGAGAAGGTGTCAGAATCTGTGTGCTATGGAAGGGTAGAGATACCCAATCTACAAACATAAGTAAAATAGAAGCTAAGTGTAGCTAGAAAACTAACCTCAGTGTTGCACAGTGATGGCAGAACAACTGAGGAAAGGATAACAAAGCAGACTGTCTAAAATACTGACAGAAATCAGAGCGCATGAACTCCAATGTAACTCTGACATAATGTCTGGAATAGGAAAGAAGAGGTCTGAAAGAGAAAAGAGACATTACTGGATATTGAGTCAACTCCGAATAACTCCAGAGTCAGGAGTTGTACTTGGTAGGCAAAAGCTTCAGAGTTGCATGGAACAGGTCTGGAGTAAGTCAGAGGACCTTGGAGAAGTTATATATTTTGACAGAAGGGTGTGTAGATTGGTAAGTACCATGTTTTTTCCAATGCCTCTGCACAGTAAATTAGATGAATGGTATCAGAAAGCTGACATCTCATATTCACTTATCAGGCTATGCAGCCAGATCTGAATCTTCTGAATCCAGAGTAGGATCAGTGTATGGCTCCATGTCAGGTTCAGAATCTGAGTGTGTCAGGTCAATCTGCCTAATCACTGATTTGGAGTGGAAACATGAAAGTGCCTCAAAAGCTTTCTTCACCAGGGGGGCCAGATATGCAGCCCCCTTCTAAGCAACCTCTTTGATGGTCATAACTGCATCCGAAAGGGTGGGTGCACAAGACAGAAGAGATTTCATCAAGAGCTTAGAGACCTTCGAAGTGGCTTTGCAAGGCACCCTGAAACGAGGCCGAGAAAACACTCTCAACCTCAGACCCTTTGGTCAGGAACCTCTTCGGAGAATGACCGTGAACCTAATGTTCAATATATGGACCAGGCATTTGATAGGTGACTGGGCAGAGGTGGTAGCATGCATGGTGACATACAGATAGGTCCCCACTAGCCAGATCCGGTACTCCCCAAATGTCCCTTAGAACACTGTCAACCCGTGGTGATGTGCTAGTCAGGTTATCATCCCTGCGCTGTCGACGATGTGATGATGGTCACTCTACTGCGTCCGCCGCGTCATTGACGTCACCATCTCACGTGCTGGCGTGTGTTGGGGAAACGACTCCGGCGTGGTGGGGCGAAGGTCAGCACTGCGTTGATGACAGCAGCTCGACACGTCATCAGATTGATTGGGCAAACATTTCCGTCTACAATAGTTGGTGCTCCTTGAGAGACTTGCTGATCGCATACCATTTTATATTATGTAATAAGCCTTTTCCACGAGTCGGGGATCGCTTGGTGGCGACTGCACATTGAAGACCGACAGAACTCAATAGCCGGGAACAAAATTACCAGAGCAAAAGCCTAATCCATTCAGACCATTCTACAGTGAATTAGATATCAGACTATCCGATAAGCCCTTAACGGGGTGATTAATACGATACATAACAGACAATTATAAGGTTCGGGGTATCGTCCGACTCGGACATACCAGAACAAAAGACTATACAGCTACGCATGATGAGATAAACCATATGCACTCGATGACACGATCCGTCATACAACGTTCCTGTGCTCGGGCTATACTTCGTATATTCAGCATCCTCGGGTCCAGATTCATGCATCGCAAGGAAGAGGAACCATGAATGAGCCAAAGTAACTCTCGAGGTCAGCGATGGCGGTCGAGGGAACGACTGTCCCCACAAATCCGTCTGGCCGAACAACCACGATTGTGATCTGTTCGGGATCGACTCCAAATCTCTGGTATGCATGTCCTCCCTGGCGCCCCGTCACATCCGTATCATCCAGAAGAACGCTATGGCAGGTTCACGGGTCAGCCTGGTAGGCACTTGGAATAAAAGAAAGTACATACTTCATCCAGTGGGGACGGAGGAGCGTGGGGAGGAGCAGGTGATTGACGTCACCCTTCTTGCCTGCCACGATGGTAAGGATGTCGAATACGGTTGAAACATTGCCACCAGCGCAGTATCTGTACAGGAAGCTGGACGGCTTGCTCAATTCCTCCGCGAGCGAATTCAGTTCCGTGATCCGCGTCGAAGTGAGGTTCCCCACAAAGAACAATACTTTGAAACGAACATCCGCGGGAAGCAAGTCCTGTATTTCAACCGGGTGTATGTCGGCAGCACGAACGAAGATTTGTGGGAGCATCCTTTTTCCTATGATGAGATTCTCAGCGCATTCCTGGTGTCTGGTATCCACGATCGCCGATGGAGAATATTGGAATCCGATGCCGCTGAAGAATGCTCCGAGTTCTCTCATTGTTCTGACAAAAGAATTGATTAATAAGAGATTGACGGGTAGCCTGTTTAAGATGCTGACCGTGCAATCACGTCTTGGGATGCTCCGTTCACTGCGACCTTCTTTCCAGAGAACACATTTGCATACTGCTTGTCAGCGGCTATCAATTCTTGCGCGTATTTTCTGCGTTCGTGTTCGTACTAAGAAGGCAGAATATAGTGAACGGAGAGCGGTAAATTGCTGTGAAACCTACAGTCTGTAGTAGCGACGGACTAGACCATCCTCTGAGTACTTGTGCAAGCTTCCATGCTAACCCACTTTGAGTATACGTCTGACGGACCAGAGAGAACGAGAACATACCGAGATTATGGGTATCGTTCATGCTGGCATTCATGCCCTGGCCTAAAACACTGATAAATGGCTGCACCATTTCACCTGAAAGCGTACCATCTCACCAGCTTTTGGAGAATGGGTATGACATGCGTCTCCGGCAATGAAAACGCGGTCCTTAACGGAGAACCTGGATGCCACACGCTGCCCGACTGGAACACAACCGTCAAAATGGTCATCAGCGGAAAAAAACAGGAGAAGATGTACTGATGTAAGCTGTCCACCATTCAATGTGTTTTGGGTCGGCCATTTCATACGGATGAAGTATTTTCTTGATCGTCTGACAGCTCTTATCAGTCATATGACAAACCCATCACCGGCATGGAAGCCTCACCGAAACGATCTTCTGCGGATTTATCCTGTTCCTGTCAATTCTTCCAGTTGAGGGGTCGACGAAATCCGCATCTGGAAGCTGGACGTAATAACGGTTCTTCTCGGCTTCACGGGGAATGATATTCAATGAACCGCTTTCTGAGCGGATAGCAGCGCGATTACGAATATCTGGGAAGTTTGTTTCCGCTACCATGTCGAGAACACCCCATATATAATCTATCGATCAGGATATATTAGGAAGCACACGGCCGTTCAAAGTCTGGACGACCTACCGGTTTGTTCGCCTTCCATGTCAATTCCTAGAGTCCTTCGAACCCACGAATGTGCGCCTACAGGTCTAACGTCAGTGTTAAACCCACATACAAGCAATCCATGACTTACCGTCTGCTCCAACAACAAACTTGGCATAGACGGTTTCTGTCTTGTGCTCGTCGTCGGTAGAGTCTAAGTGCTCGACCGTGACCTATAGTGACCAATGTTCGTAACAAGAACTCAGGCAGATTGATTAGCACCCACCTTTACAGGGTATGTCGAAGAGCTTGACAATACATTGGCATCTTCCGAAATCTCGATGGCTAAAGGTTGTCTTGAACGTTCTACTTGTATCCCATGGTCCTTCATAGATTCAATAAAAGTGGTTTCTATTTTTGCTTGTGGGAGGGCGATCTAGCGGCCGTCGGGATGATTACCAAATGAAGATCGACTTCACAGAAAGCGCTGTACCTGATATGGGTAGCGTGCAGTTGGCTCGTTCACAGCGCCGCCACGTCTTGTGCACTTCAGGATTCATTCCTCAGACACTGAGAAACCTTAACACAGAAGGCAGGTCGTACCTCGATTCCGTTTTGGCCGGGTTCGTAGAACGCCTATATGTCGTCAGACACAATCCTGATGACCAACTGGACTTTCACATACAATCATGTGGGTATGGGTCGACTCTCGGATTATGCGGTCGGCGAGTCCATAGCTCTGTCGTGGAAGTATGAGACACGGTAAAAGACGTGGTATTTAAAACTCTTGTACCTGCAAGATTTCAGTCGTCCTCGGCGCAATACCATCTGCTTGGAAGGGCAGGACGCCTTCGGGGCTGGCGAACGATGTTCAATCGATCATGGGGACGACCACCCTAAACGAAGTTCATACCGTTTATCGATGATTCGGACGTCAACCCCTGCGATCGCGAGTGCGTTGGCACACATCAACCCGGCGGGGCCAGCACCGATGATCAACACGTCAACGTGAGTTTGTGCTAGCATGGTACAGTACGAATAAGAACAGTGAGGAAGGTAGGATTGGTGCAGACACTTCTGCCAATTGTGCTCCCTTTTGTATGTGTCGGATGACCGTTTCAGTTTTTGATGTGCCGTACCATATCCAGGGCTGACCGCATATCGAGCGATGACCTCCTGACAACTTGACTCAGGTGACTGAAGTATGAGGCAGTATGTTCAAAATTAAACCGGCTGCGGAGATTAGCAGTGGCTCTCGTAATCACCTTGGATGAGGCACGATATCTAGATTCAAGAGGATGCGACGACGAATGCTGGGCGAGATCTCGACTCACGCCGGATATGAATAGCCGGTTTTGAAATCATAAGGTTCTTGCAATGCCCGCTACAGAATGAAACATTCGAACAGATTCTGTCAGATGTTCGAGACTGACCGGATTGACGGATAATCTAGCGATGCCGGGTTGAAACGGTGGTTCCCGGAAGTGTGACGTTGCTGTCATAGCATGGTGGCCATCGCACAGCGTTAGCGGAGGTGGCACGTACGGCCCGGGCCCACGCTAGTGACGAAAAAGGAATTTCTTTGGGGCGTCGTGAGCGACACTGTTTGGTGCAGTCACGCGGTTACTCTGACTTCGCCCGATCGGCCACTAGTACTAGTGTGACACTCCTCCACCCAACGGCCATCAGAGCCTCATTTCCATCCACGAGACTAAGGGAAAAAAATGTCGACGCACGAACGCCGTCTTGCTGCCCTCCAATCCGAAATCGAGGTTCTCGAAGCGGAAAACGTCGCCCCCAAAGAATGGACCCTCCTTGGCGAGGCCTCCGCCCGCTCACGACCGCGCGATGCCCTGCTCGGCGAGGACCTCGAGTTCGAACGTACGGCACGCACCGTACCCACCGTCACCGATGCTATCGTCGCCGCCCTCGAAGACCGCATTAAGACCCGCATCAAAGAGGGCAGGTTTGACGACGTTGTGCGTCGCCGCCCAGCTTCCGACGGAGCCGTGACGTTCTTGCCATCAAGGCTTGTGGAGCTGCAGGACAGCAAGTCGGCGCAGTCGTTGGCACAGATTTACGAGGGGGAGTATGTTGCCGCGCAGTCGGGTGTCTCGGCTGACGATCGTGATGGCCGATTACGAAAGGAGCACGAGGAGATCACCCATTTGTGGGAGGGCATCTGTGCGAAGCTGGATGCGCTGTGCAATGCACACTACGTGCCCAAACCGGTAGGTTCACTTGGTCATCCTTCGTCATCTTCTGCTAATAGAAGTGGTAGCCGAAGGTCGGTATCACAACAGTATCCGATCTCCCAGCTGCGTCACTTGAATCGGCACTACCTTCTGGCCGATCAGTTGCCAGCATGCTCGCTCCGGAAGAAATACTGGCCCCTACATCTTCCTCCGATGTCCGTGTGCTTGGCGAGCTGACACCGGTTGAAAAACGTGCTCGGCGGACGAAAAAGAGGAAAACAAGAAAGAAGATGCGAGATGCGTTGAGCAGGGCTGTGGACAAGCATACCAAAACGAGGTCGAGCAAAGTTAGTGCTAAACAAGAAAAGGAGGCTGCGCTCAAGAGCCTCGTCAAGTCTGGAAAGGGTGTCACTGTCGTTGGCAAGGAGATTAAGGCAATAAAGACGGGGAGATCAGTGAAGAAGGACAAATAGTGCAGCGCTGGGGTGTTGTACGCTTAATTTCACGATTTTTTTCTCGCTACTCACCTGTGCTCTGATCACAAGGGCCGCTCATAGGCAGCTTTCATGGAGACGGGAAACGGAACTACATGTTACAGATGCCATTGAGAGGTGTAATGAAGTCATCTACCCTGTATGATGTGGGATCGGATGTCCTAGACTTCTCCAAGCATAGTAGTAGCCACCTGTCTTGCTTCATCTTCCAAGAAGTCCTCGGTCGAGCAGAGGGATTAATGATAAGATGTAGATCCACCTGACCACAGATTACGTTTACTGAATGGAGCGCACCACTACGTATGTTTTTAATTTTACGCAACTTTGTTCTTCCTATCTCCTTTTGGGCAACATTTGTATTATATGTAGATTATACGTTATCCCGCGCCCTAAGTGCGCACCGCATCTGCTAGTGGGTGATGATCATGCAGGTTTTCCCTCCCAACGCCAGAACTCCTCCGCAGCGGTTCTGGCTGTCCAGACTATCCTGTTGGCGATGCTCAGCACGAGGGGCACTAACTTGCTTTGATAACCACACACTCAGAAATGGAAGGACGGCATCGTACTAGAACAACATTCTGGTATGGCTTGAATAACATGCAGACCACTAGACGGTCTGAAGATGGTCGGGTATAAAAGTACGCTATAAACAGCATAAAGGAGTGAGTGAAAAGGAATGGTTGTGGTTGGATGATTGATTTGCGCCGAGACTATCAAGATGACCAAGAGTTCAAACAAAAGGATACCTGATGGCTTGTTCATGTGTGATGCAAAAAAAAAAGGAGATGAAAAATGGGATACGAGATTATGATAGCAACCGCGAGATGCACGAAATGCTACGAGGTACTTTGCGCGTCACCTTGGTGCAAAGATTGCGACAAGGACAATAAACGGAACGTATGTGAAGAGCGAAACCATTGCCATTACGCGGCATCGGAAGCGCCATGTCTTTGCGTCTGTAGTGGGAAGGGGTCGGACGAGGAGCTCGTAAGGAATGGAATACTCACCATGTTCTATTTGAGGGTCATCAATGGTTACGCCCTTCTCAGCTTCGACATCTCCGGCAATTCTTGTCCTTGGAACCGAAAGGAACAGTCCAGCTATCCACCAAACAGGGAATAACATGAAACCGAGGAAAAAGCACCATGCTTGTATTGGTGAACCAGGTTCATCTTCCGTCGTAAATCGAAGCGACCATGGGGTGTCATTGCGTTTCTTCGGGGGCCTGCGGGGATCTCGCATATGGAATTTGGTCGACTTGCTAATAGATGGGGCATGTGGTGATACGATCGCGCTTATCGGGATCGAAACTTGAGACACGGATTGACGTCGTTCGTGCTTCCTGTTTGTGCTGGGAGTAGGTGGTGGTTGACGGGAATGAGCGGATGCAGCACGCGAAGGTGTACGAGATGGAGCGATACGAGCGCCTGTGCCGCTGGAGAGAGATGAAAAGGGGCGATTGCGGGTTGCAGACTGGGGTGTTTCTTGAATGGACGGTGCTCTTGATTGTACTGGCGTAGCAAAAGGGGATGTGGACGACAGACGGGCGCGCTTCCGGTGATAGGACGACGGAGCGTGCGAGGAGTTTGAAACCCGCTGGCCTTGTTTCAATTTTAGCAAAGGCGACTGCGGATAGTGAATGGGACCCACTTCGAGGTTCAGAAGGGAGGAGAAACGTTGCGCGCTGTCCCTCCTTCTTTTGTTCGGGAGGAGTGATGTCGATGTTGTCCTCTGCCTTTCGCTTCCCTCTGCTCTTATCGCTGAGCTGCCTAGGCGCAGGCGTGGGTGTGGATGGTTCTCCCAGCGCGGAGGTAGACATGGGGGTCTGGGAGGGAGAAACGCGCCCGGTGAGGAGCGACCGAGAACGTGCGAGAGCCTGCGGCGTTTTAGAAGGTGTCGAGCTTGTCGGGGCAGGATCGGTTAGTCCCGAAGCGTAAGTGGCGCCATTAGCGCCTTTTTTCGGACCCTTCCGAGGCTCGATGGCTGACACGCTACGCTTCACCGCTGCCGTCGTGAGTCGTGCTGCAGGTTGGTCGCGGCCTCTGGGGTCACTATGGGTAAACTGAAGGGAGCGTGGTCTGACGGGCATTATTTCCCGGCCGTCTGGGGGTGGTCGGGTGTGAGAAGTTGTGTAAAAGCGCGAAGTCAAACGCACCTGGGAGCGTCGCAGACGCGTTAGAGGGGGGTGGCGAGCCTGGTCGCGAAGATGGATGAGGAAACGGCAAAAATGATGCGGACAAGGAACCCCGATTGGGTCTGTGCACCGCATCTTGGGCACGTGCAGGCGCGTGATGATTTCCCGAGGACCCCGGAGCTCGCGTCTCAAGTCCAAGGGACAGCCTCACCATCTCGCGCGACACCTGTGCCGGCCACGAGGTGGTATCCCCTTCACTTGCCTGGTATGAACTCCAATCCGCACTCGTACGTCGCCCCCGCGAACCCGCAGGGGTTTGAGAATCCGGGGAGTTTGAGCGATGTCGAGCGGAACGTCCGAGCTTGAAGGACAGCGAAGCGAACAGATCATCCTTGCGCGCGTTCGTTGGTAATGTGTTTGAGCGATCCCGAAACGCGGACAGCGCGGATTGGCTAGCCGACATAGGCATGGTCTTCCTGCGCGTAGACAGTACGGCTGCCAGCTCAGGGTGGTCGAGCGGCGGCAGCGGCGGCGCCGAGGAAGTATACGAGATAGGAGGATTATCGGGGGGTGGTGTCGGATGACCAAAGGTGTGAGGCGAATCTGTCACCATATCATAATTTGCAGGGGTTGTGTAGGAACGTCCCTGTGGTGTGTGCGGATGCCGTTTAGATGACGCGGTGTTCGTCGGAGATGACCTTTTGCTACTCGATCGCATATCCGGTGATTGTCGCGCTGATCGCGTGCTATACATCGAGTGCCTTTCCTTTATGCTACTCGAAGAGTTGGTGAGACGTCTCAACGACGGGATGCTATCTGCGCTGAGGTGCTTCTTGTCTCTCGTGGGAGATGGTGAATGTGAGGTGTTTTTGGGATCATGCAAAGGGGACGCGGGTTCAGAAAGCTCGACAATACGGTGTTCGCGTCTCCTTCCAAACGTAGACCATTCACCGCCGCTGGCAGTCTTGGAAGTGCGGCCGATGAGTCGCGGCGGCGTTTGTGGCGAGATGTCTACGACGGAGCCAGGGGGCAACTCACTGCATTCAGGGGGGTCCGCTGACGAAGGATCTGTCGGTCTTGGACGGGAATGAGACCGGGATTTGCTACCAGCCTCAGAAGAGGGTAATCGAGTGCTCGGAGTGAGACCATGAGGGACAGCATCCGTCTGGGTATCCAGGAACGAATTGGGGTCCTGGAGGATCTTGCGGTCAATCGGCAGCTGGGGCACAGAGGCCTCTTGCGGTACAGAGTCTTGATTCTGATGGCGCACGGGACGTCGAAGACGTGAGAGGGCGGAGGAGAGTTCCCAGGGCATGGCAACCAGGTGGGTTGTGAACAAGCACCATGAGGAGGGCTGCACTTAGTCGACCTCCCTTGTGGGGGTTGCGACTAGCTACAAGCCTCACCTCGCTCAGCACGCTCGACGTCGCCCACTATGGACCGCCTCGAGTCTCTCGCAAACTCCATCTCAAGCCTGACAGTATACGACATCAGGTCCATGTACAACCAGGCATGTCCTCGAACTGCACCCATGAGCTCCTCCTCACCTTTCCTAGGCCAGGAATGCTGTCCTCAACATTAGTGAGATGGAGTCCAAAGTCAGAGAAGCGACCAACGACGAGCCTTGGTACGTCTGTCCGCGTTATTGAAACGCCCGTTTTCACATACGTCCATCCAGGGGTGCAAGTTCGACCTTGATGCAAGAGATCGCTCAAGGGTAAGCACCGTCGTCCACATGTTCTCGTTCTGGAATACTGATTTCAAAACAAGGACGTTCAACTTGTGAGTCCGACACTTTGGTCAACCGCAATCACCCCTCACCTGCCCTCAGCCAAACCTTTAACGAGATCATGCCATGTATTTACGGTCAGTTCATGGAGAAGGAAGCTCGGCAGTGGCGGCAGATCTACAAGGCATCTCTATCTTGCCCTTTTCATGCCCCATCGCTCATCTTTACGTTACAGGCTTTACAACTCCTCGAGTATCTCATCAAGCACGGAAGCGAGCGTGTCGTCGACGACGCACGCTCCCATGTTTCTACCCTCAAAATGCTTAGAAATTTCCACTACATAGACGACAAGGGCAAAGACCAAGGTCTCAACGGTATGATTTTCTCCTGGTGTTTTCTTTTTGCTATCTCATGCATTCCATGTCCACCAGTTCGCAACCGCGCCCGTGAATTAGTCGAGCTTCTCTCCGACGTGGAAAACATTCGGACAGAAAGACGCAAGGCAAAGGCTAATCGTGGAAAATATACTGGCAGTGGTAACGATCCCATGAGCTTCACCTCTGGAGGCGGTCGATACGGCGGATTCGGCAGCGACAGTCCAAGTAATAGCAGCGGATACTATGGTGATCGACTCAGCGGAAGGGACGGTAAGTAGTCGTTGCTCGCTTCTCGACCCCTGCCGATCGGTCTTGTTAGACTTCTATTCGGGTGGCAGTTCCGGAGGCTTCAAAGACAGTACCGGTCGGAGAGATTTCGAAGAGTACACTGCCGGCGATGACGAGACTGTCGCCCGCAGATCTAATTCTATCTCTCAGACTAACGTTTCTTCACGCTCTGCAACGGCCACCTCTTCACGCCCACAGACCGCTCCTCCGGCTGCTCCAAAGCAAAAGGAACCAGAGGTCGATCTCCTGGGCGGGTTTGACGACGCTCCCGTGTCGTCGACGTCCACGACTACCGCCAACAAGGCACTGCCTTCCTTGACTGGTTTCGATGGTGGGACCGTTTTTTCGACCATCGTTTCTGGCGCATGCTGACGTGTCGACAGACGACGACTTTGCAGACTTTCAAGCTGCACCCTCTGCATCTTCCCCAGGGTCTCCGCCAACCTCTCGCCCGACCCTGATGGAGATGCTCAACACCTCGCCCCCGTCGAACCGCCGCGCTGGATCGTCCGTCAACCCCACATCCGCGTCGTCACAAGCGCAGCCGCCGCTTTTCAACGCCCCGCTCTCCGCTCCCACTGTTCCCGCCAACAACAACCACAGATCGTCCCAATCCCAGCCGTTTGGTACGACCATGTCCCCCACGCTGACACAAAACACGGCCACGTCCGCGTTGCCGCCCGCCGCTCGGCCATCGCCGTCGGCTTCTGTCGCGCCGAGTAAAGGACCCGCACAGGCTGGCAAAGGCCTTTCTGGGTTTGAAGACATCTGGTCCATGTCTCTCGGCGCCCCCTCGTCCAGCTCTGCCACCAAATCGGCCACGACTGGCAAGTCGATCAAGGACATTGAAAAGGAGCGGGCGCAGGCGAGCATCTGGGCGTCGTCGCAAAAGCCTGGGGGCGTAGGCGCCAGCGTGGGAGACGCGTTTGGGGGTTTCGGGGCCGTCAAGGCGGGCGAGTCGACGGGCGGCGGGGACGATCTGTTGCTTTGAATCGGATGGATGTTCGTTTTAGCGCGCTGTCTTTGGACAGGGTCGCAGTATTCCCAGCATCAATGTCCCGGTTTACCATTGACATGACAGCATCAACGTTATTTTTTCGTGGAAAAAAAAAACCTGTTCTTGCAAGCTGATGCAACAATTGTCCTGGGTCTGAAAAGAAAAAGGATCTCATTGTGCAGAAGAGAGGTGATGGCAGGGAATGAATGAGCAAATTAGAGGTACAGATACAATCATCGTTCGCTTCAAGAACATCGGCCATGGTGGAGCAGTGGTTGGAACGAGGGACAAAATAAGATATGGCCGAAAAAGAAGGGGAAAAAATCGAACGAAGAGCTAATGGTACATCATCAAATGCCCGCCATCTGCATCCTGGGTTGACCCGCGGTCTGACCCGACACCTGCGGGCCGATCGCGCCTGGGACTTGTTGTCCCTGTTGGGACGCTTGGGCCGCTTGATTGAGCACTAGTCCTGGGCCCATGACGAACGCTGGTACCGTTTTCTCCTCCAGGTCCGCGTATCGCACCGTCATCTCTTTTCGCTCCTTGGACCACGACTCGGGGTCCCACCAGGTGTACGTGCCAGCTTCACCCCCCGGAATTTTCGTCGACGGCGCGCTCCCGCTCTCCTTGGTTATCCAAATCCGGAGATCCTTGTGGTACCGCCAGTTCCGATTCCATCTGTCAAACGAGTACGTGAATACGAACGTCGGATCTAGTAGGAACACAGGTATACGCAAACAAGCGGGACTCACAGTTCCTGGGCCGCTATTTCTTGCAGTGCATCTCTCGGACTCGAGTAAAACATGTAGAACAAGGTCTCATCACTGAACGCCCCCGCTTTTGCCGGACCTGGGGGCGGAGGTTGCACGCTGTAACACGAAGGAAGATGAAAATCGGGTTCCACACTCCGCGCTGCTGATTGATCAGCCCATGGGGTTATGAATGTCGAATATAGGTTCCTTTGACACGGTCGACAATTGCCCTTTACTTTATAGAACCCGAGACTCACCCCTCGTAACCCATGTCAAGTCCCACTGCACCCAGGTCGGTGCCGACGCTACTGAGACCACCGTCCGCGTCGACGCTCGCATTCTTTATCATGGCAAGCAACCCTAATAGCCCCCATCTGTCGGCGGCTGAAATGAGCACTTGCTGAGCGGGCGTTTGTGGATGGTGATGGGGTTGGTTTTGTGCCTGTGCGAGTGAATTGTGCAGCTGTACGTGGGGATGGGGAGGTTGTAGCGGATGATTGCCGTTCGACGGGTATGGAGTGACACCGGGTGGTGGAACGCCTGGAGGTGCATTGAGGTGTTGTTGTGATGGCTGCGTCTGTGATTGGGGATTATTGCTCGCGTGGACTTGTTGACCCTGTGAAGACGGTTGTGCTGGCGTCGACTGTAGCTGTCCAGGAAGTTGAGCTTGGACCAGAGATTGAGATTGGGGTTGGGACTGCGACTGCGTTTGACCCGCAGGGACGGAACCATTTGGTTGCGAAGGTGGTAGATTGGTATTGGGGGCGTTCCATGCGGCGTGGGACACCTGGTTGAGTTTCAAGGCATAATTTTGCTGGTGATTCGGTGAGTACATTCGTTCACAAAAAGGAGACGCGGTGCAAGTCACGAGATGGAGATGGATGCTCACCCTTTGCTTTTCGGGGTCGCCGTGAGGCTGAAACCCGGGATGGATACCGCGCAAGTTGAGCATCCCCGGCGTGGCTGACTGTTGGGTGCCTGCAAGGGTCGAAGATGAGAGACTGTTCGCGTTCGGCTGCTGAGCGCCGTTCAAGGAGCCGAGGATGTTGGACCGATGATCGTTGAAGCCGTTCAGACCGGGTGGGTGGGCTGGGGAGTGGTTCTCGGACGGTTGGGGCTGGCTCTGGGACGGCAGCGGCTGTTGGCCCTGCTGGCCGTTCAAAGCGGGGAAATCCTCCGGGCCGAAATCCCTCGGTTGCGCGGCCGTGGACGGGGTGGCTGAGCCAGCCTGGCCTGCTTGGATTGCGTAGCTGGTCGCATTTAAACCCGGGGGGTTGCTGACGGACGGGGAGAGTGCGGCACTCGGGAGGGAGGTGCTGTTTGACGAGGAGGTTGTTTGTGCAAGGGATCCGAGGGCAGGAAACTCGTTTGGATCGAATCCGACGTCGCTGGCGGACGACTGGGAGGGGGCTGTCGCAGGAGTCGCTGCGGGTGGATTCGGGCTCATATGGGGGGGAAGAGACGAGGCGCCGTTCTGGGCGAGGACGGCTGCACTGGCCCCGAAGGGAAAGGAGGCGGGTTGGGGCTGCTGTCGCTGGAGAAAGGGGGACTGGGGCACTGCGGGGGTGCGGTGGGGCTGGAGGGCGGGTGCGGGATAGGAGCGTTGCTGGAGAGGGTACTGGGAGGTCGGATAGGGCGATCTGAACTGGGACGACAAACCGGCGGGGGGCGCGAGACTCGGTGGTCGCTGTGCGGGTTGACCTGTGCGCGGTGAGGACCGGGAGCGGGCCGGGGAAGACAGACGGACTTGCCTGGTCTGTTCATTGCCTCTGCTTGCGCCGTCGTTTTTTCCTTGTTTCTCTAGGACGTTGTTTGGCCCTTGTTTACTCTTCAATGTCCTCTAACCCTAACCTTAGCACATGCTCCCCCGCCCCGCCCTCCTCGCAAACTACGAGGTCCTCGCCCTCCTCCGCGAGCTCGACGCAGACCACCTCGCACGCGCAAAGACAGCAATCCGCTTGAAAAAGGAGGAGGACGCAACAGGAAGACCCTCCCACTCCGAAGAACCCTCCGAGAACCTGCGCACCGTCGAACTCGAGGTCCGCCCAGCCCACCCCATCCGATCCCTCCCTGACGACGCCCCCAGGCGATCCAGTACCTCTCCGCAGATTACCAGCCCACCTCACACCAGTCCGATCATGCAATAACTCAGCTCGTTCGCGACCTTGCGCCTTACTCCCTCACCAAAGCCGAGAAACTCCAGATCGTGAACCTCGCCCCGACAGAGCCCGTTGAACTCTACGTCGTGTGTATTCCATCCCCCACCCTACGTGCCCTCATCCTCCCCTGCCTAGATCGTCGAAGAACTAGAGGACCGCTTCGGAGATCGCATGCAGGAGATCATCGACATCGTCTCAAAGTCCCTGTCCCCCACCGCCACAGCCCAAAGCGTCCCGTCGACGATCGACCCGGCCCATATCAAAACTTTTGATGCATACGAGGCGGAGCAACCCTGGGAACACGATGTAGAGGATGCAGAATTCGATGACATGGGTCAAGGTGTCGGGGTTGAAGGCGATCTCGATATGGAAGACGACGATTAGGCGCTCGTCAGCCCGTCCGGTTACTAATTACATATATATCCTCGATCCGCTCCTCGTACTCATAACGTCCGTTCAAGCTTCGCGTCCCTGCGAGATCGTCCGACCCTGGCACAAGGAACGAGGTATTGATCATCTCCCCCCTCCGGCGGCAGGCGAGGTAGCCGCATACAATGACGTGAGGGTCCCGTAGTGGATGTCATGCATTACTGAATGCTAGTGTCGTTACAACGCTGCGTAAGATCGACCCCCAGGTGTCGCTGCAAGTTGGTCTCGCACTTCTTACTTTGAATGTCCCGAACTTCAAAGATGCGACAGACGACACCATGACCATGCGGACCTTTCCGTCTGTTGATAGCTTTGCAGTCAAGATCAACAGCAGCAATAAAGGTAACGATGTCCTGAAGACGGTTTCGAGCGCCAAGATACGGTCTCACCGAGTACGTTGGTACCGAACTGAATTCATGTTATATCCGTCTGATGTCAAGGAGACCATTGCATCGGAAACAAAAAAAACCTACGTAAGCGGGGATCTTCAGTAATCGGCTGGCCGTACTGACGCGTCCGTTAATCAGCACGTCTTTGCTATCAAAACGCGTGAGTACGACAGCGTCAAAGGGCCTTCACCAGAACCTCAGGAATTTCTCCGCTGCCCTCTGAGGCTCCCAAGGTCCAGTCTTTGCTGGTGCTCGCCTTGAGCTTCGCTGACACTTGGCCTGATCTCTGGCGGCAGTATACACTTTGGCGTTGTGCTGGAGTAACGAGTTCCCACTCTACTTTGAGCAGAGGAGTGTGAAAAACGCCATCTCTTTGCCAAAACCCGTGTTCCCGCCCGTCACGACCAGGGTCTTTCCAGTCAGATCTGGGATATCATCGGCGGTAGCGAGGCTTTGGAGGAACGCACTGGCTGAACACGGAGAGGCAAACACCCATCGTCTCGGGATGGGTCTGTGACCTATCAGGTCTACGTCAGGAAGTGAATAGGTCCACAATTGTACTACGGGCGCTTCCGAATGACGCCATATGGCGTTCTTATAACGTAAGAAAGTGATATGGATCAGTAGTGGTGAGAGAAACCCACAATCAACAAGTTCGGGGAACGAACACGCTGTGGAAGCGGTGGGCAATCTTAGGGTATTTCACGATGGATCACAACACTGCAAGCAGATAAACGAGAGTTGACATTGTCCGTCAGTTGTGCGCATGAGGACATGGTAAGCCTAGTCAGGGGCTAAATTGCCCAAATCGAATCCGACCTGGCTAATCCAACAAGTCTGTTAGGGAAACCTTCAGCCTCCTAGCGAAACGTTTCAGGCTGTCACTCAACTGATATACGCCACGCACTGCAATGGAATCCCTGCCTGCGCTAGCTGCGGCCGCACATGCCACGCATTGTCACAGGTGTCTCCTTGGTTTACCGAGTTCCCAGGTCGAAATTGATCCATCCAAGTGTGTGACGTTCGTCGGGGATCTGGGAAAACCATGACGATCATGCGATAGACTGGCCGTGGCCTTCTACTGTCTTGGGTCACTGGACTTGATCGGCCAGTTCGCAAACGGGACCACGAACCCGTCAGACAAGGAGGCCTGGCGGGAGTGGATATGGGGACAGCAGATCCGTATGGTGTTTTATCGACACCCAGGTCATGGGAAACTGACGGCTTGTAGAGGGTCCGTGCGGTACTGGCTTCCGACCGGGACATTACATGACGGTTGATGTAGATCCGGTGCTTCGTCCTTTTGTCCTCCTCTCGACCCGACACCTTTTGACGAGTCATTCAGACCAACTCGTATTCCGAGACTTCGGAGAACCCGCCCCATGTCATCTTGACGTACACCGCGTTGCTCTCGCTCGCCATACTTCGCGATGATTTCACCCAGTTAGACCGTCCAGGGATTATCAAATTCTTGCAAGCTTGTCAACGCGGAGACGGGAGGTAAGCGTTCGTTGACTGGAACTTTTCGGAACGACATTAATCGCGCGCCACCCTCAGTTTTTCCTCCGAGCCTTATGGGGGTGATGCCGACGTACGAACCACCTACTGCGCTTTCGCTATCAGTAGCATGCTGAACGATTGGTCCGGCGTGCGTATCGAACCCGCCCTGAGGTTTATCTCATCCTGTAGAGTAAGAGGTCCACCCGAAGTTGCCCGCATAACTCAGACGGATCGTCGTTCCAGACTTACGAAGGGGGTTACGGTCAGGTACCATTTGCCGAGGCTGCAGGTACGTCACGTCACTCGGCCGATATTTGATTTTAATGCGAAGATTTCAGGGGGGCCCACCTATTGCGCCCTTGCGTCGATCTTCCTTGTGGGGAAAGGTGCCTCCCTGAGCGGCGCCGAGAAGAATCAGACCATACGGTGGCTCGTTCAGAACCAGGTGTTGGCGGGTGGTTACTGCGGGCGGACGAACAAGGAAGCGGACGCCTGTTATTGTTTCTGGTGCGGGGCATCGCTGACGGTAAGCCTATTGATCACGCCCTCGTGACCGTCCCCACGAGATCTGGACGTCAGATCCTCGGTGCGCAATCGCTCGCCTGTGAACGATCACTCGCCAAGTTCATTTCGTCTTGCCAGTTTAAGTATGGAGGGGTCTCCAAGGCACCCAACGAACATCCTGGTAAGCAGCCATGTTGTGCACCCGGGCCATAACGGAGATTAATGATACCGTCTCAACAGATCCGTATCACACCTATCTATCGTTGGCGGCGATTGCTATGTATCCGCCATCGGAATCCGAGGAGTACAGCTGGAAGCTGCAGCGCCTGGATCCACTACTGAACGCGAACGAGGACACTTCGAGCTGGATCAGAACGCACGTTCCTAATAGATTTTGAATCGAGCTGTCATATTGCTGTCGGGTCACATTGTGCAAAACCTAGCTCTTGGCATGGTGATATATCGGGCAACAGGACTACATCAGATCAGCTCTACGAGTGAGAATCCAGCCTTATACGGGTTCATACGTGTTCAGGTTTAGCGAAAACCTGACGGCCTTGTCACAACGGACAGTTCGATATTTTCGGTCGACCTACTCGAATGCTGTACATAATGCAAGTCCCCGGTTCCTGGACCGCTCCGGGTCCAGGTCTCTTGGAAATCGAACCCACCCTTGAATGGGTACGCCCCTGGGCGTGGGTTGGGCCACTTCTCTTCTCTGACAGCACCGTGTCGACTTGGGTGGGCATGCCGTCGACGATTCTGTGCTTGTTTCCTTTTTCCTTTTTTTAATAATCGATTTTGGGACCTGGCCGTGACCGTGCTGCGGAAAGCCGAGCGTGCGCGCCCTAAACGCGGGTCTGTCTGTTGCATCTTCTCTGCCTCTGCTGTGTTAACCTCGTCTGTTCACCAGTTATCAAGAATCTGTCCTGTGCTTCCAAGTCACCATGTTGTGTTCGCCATCGACCTGGGAGATGTGCTCGTCTACTCGTTGACTTTGAAGGATTTCTGGCCCACTCTCGGTTAGAGAATCTCTGCTGATTCGTGATCAGACCTCAGGGGCCGTGTTCACTTGTCTGTTCATCCTAGTGTTTCCGCCGTTGGCCACGGCGAGGTTTACACCATGCAACTGGATAAAGGTCCTTTTGAACCAAATCGGATTTGTGCGTTCCCGTGCGGTAAGCCAAAACTAAAGGGAACGGCGCCCCGCTCTTGCCAACGGGTGATTCGTGATGAGACAACACTGAACATATGCATGGCATTTTGGTAGAAGCATGTAGTAGCGAAAAGATGTTAGTACCAATACAAACATAGAAGCGGCCTATCTACAGTATGACGCTGACCTTCCGATCATGATGATTTCTACAGTTGTAGGTCTGAATGACATCAGGACAGTGTCAGTCCGGATCTACAATTGTAGAGATAAAACAAATATAGTATCCTCGCGAAGAGGAACGAAAAAAAAAGACATTCATGACAGCCCGAGAGTAGTCTGAATCGAGCTATGCAGCCAACAAGGACCGCGAGCTACGAAATAAACTGAAGGATGGATGGTCCCTGCCAATACAGTTCAGCTCATCCCGTACGGCATGCGGTGGCTGTCTCGGCGAATGAAACAACCGTCGCGACACTGGCGAACCAGCACAAAGGACAACACATTTAGGGTCAATAGTGGATGCAGTCCAGCCGGAACACCAAAGGACGACGGGGGTAATGTGTATGCACAGAGGGTGACAAAGTGGGTCACGTAGGGGGGCATAGTTCATTTGGGCGTGAACTGCATTAACTGTATTCCCTCGGCAGCTGCAGCGACGATGTTGTCTGGCCACACTGCTCCTCTTCCAGGCTTGTATAAACCGCGTCCAACGGACGCGGTCGCCGCGATAGAAAATGCTGAATCAGGTGCGAAGGAAAGGAAAAACCACCCAGTCGTCGCGACCCTTTTCAAAGTTGACCACTGAGCAGCTGGTAACCGCGTTTCTGGTACGCCGCTGAATCCATTATGACTTGGTCCCGGCTAGAGGCAATCCAGGATGACTGAGATGTTCAGACCTTCCCGCTCAGAAGGAAAGACATGTGTGGGCCGCGTCTCGTGCGTGCTGAGCCTCGTAGCTTTCGAGCCGTCAGGGGGAAGAAAGAAAAACACACCCAATTGGGGACTTATCATGGGAGGAAGTGAGCGGAGTTGCGTACATAAGAAAAACACTACAGGTGCGGTAGAAAACTAGTATGTCATGTTCTCTGGTAGTATATCGGATAGTACACCCGCCTGTCACGCGGGAGAGCGGGGTTCGACTCCCCGCCAGAGAGAACTTTTTGTTCATCACGCTACCAGTTCACGTTGACTGTTGATCTCGATCTCGACACAAATCAGAGCCCAGTTAAACCTTTTTCATGTCGTTCAACGGTTTTGAAGAGAGCACTGCTTGGGCCATATCCAAGACAGAATCAGGCGACATCGTCAAAGACGCGATACGGAAAGAGCAGGTTCTCAAGTATGTCCCTCCTCGAGACCCTTCCGAACGTCCGCGCTGAGGTTCGCTGCATAGGGATATCACCTCCGCACAGAGCGATCTCAGAGGTGGGTATCACACTCGGCCGTATCTTTTAGGCCTGTGTCGATCCTTATTTCCCCTCCATAGCCCTTGTGGCGCGCGCGCACACCGTCCAAGCGGACGTCGACAAGCTCACGTCCGAAAACGCGACGCTGCAGACCTACATTGACAACCTGACACTGCAGATGGCGAAACGCAAGTGATCCTTTGGTCCCGCCCATGTTTAGGCGACATTGGGCCCATCGCGTTGGCTGGTCTGTGGTGGGACGGTTTCCCATGGATTCAAGCGACTGGGATGCTCATCGCCATGCGTCGAACAGGGGGATGGTCGTTCGCGGGGACCCACGGATCATGGGTTTGCCTCGCGAAGCGCTGGACGCAGTCTGGAAGTGCGCGGGCTACTTCGGGGACTACGCCAATGCGTTCGTCTCGGGACAGACGATCGTGTATTTAGCTTCTAGTGTCCGACGGGATGCTTCATACAAACCGCTGAGAACTCATTGAAGGCATAGCTCGATCCAGCCCCACATCGGTTCCCTCGACCGCGCTGACCGACTCACCAAAATACTCGATATCTGTACGAATACATTGAAGTAATTACACGAAAGAGATACTCAACCCCAAAGGTTTTGCACAACAGGAGGGTATCTCGCCCCCTTTACCTCAGATGCTTCAATCAACCGATGCAACTCTTCCAACTCAGCTTCTGTGAACATGACGTCGCCACCCGAACAATTCTCCAGGGTACGGTCAGCACGTCTGAAAGATACAATCAATAAAAGGGATCAAACTTCGAATTAAGTGTCCTACGAAGACCCTGGCATAGGGATGACGTGCGGCCCAAGTGAACTGACCCAACCGATGCAGAGTTGAGTTGTCGTGACGTTCTTCCTCTTGGCAATCTCATTCAACGCGTCAACGATGGCGAGGTTTTGGCGCAAGTTCTGGGGAAGGAAATATCGTCAAGACCAAAGACCGGTTAGTGAAGCGACACCTACGTCTTCTTGGAACCGGGGGAAGTGATGGCGGAAATCATCGGCTACACTGCGTTCAGTCGACCGGTTCAATCCTTGCTAGTCTCGACTCGCGCGCACCGGGTATATCCTCGGGTTTCCTGATCTGTCCTGTGAGGAAACCTCTCCCGAGTGGGCTGCGGAATCATCATGAACACATATGCGACGCAGACGATGACGAGCCGACCCACGAGTAACAAGCGACTGCAATTCCCAGTTCTTTTGCGGTAGCGATGACTGCGAGGGATGAGTCACAGTGTCGTACGCTCGGCCGTCACCTACCTTTTCGCGCCTCCTCCTCGTATGAAAAAGGACTGACTTCGATCTCCACCACGCTGATCGGATGCACCTACCAAGACGCCCAACAATGAATATCTACCTCGGCGGGTTGAAAAACCCTGCGGATCCCGTACCTTGTGTCCCCGACGGAGCGTCTCTGCGCTGCACTCCGACATACCGATGTGATCCAACTTGCCTTGGCGCTTGAGCTCCGCGAGGACCGTAATCTGTTCTTCCACTACAACTGCGGGATCGACGCGGGCACACTGGTACAAGTCGAGTCGCTTTGTGCCCCTCAGCTTCTCGTTGATCAGGTTCACGCTCCGCACAAGGTTCTCTCGCCTGCCAGTGGGAGAATATATGCATGAGATGGTGTCCCCCTGGAGGGTAGACCGCTGTAACAGCATCATAGACGTAACTCACGAGCAGTCTGGGAGAAGCGTGCCATGCTTGATCCCTCCCTGCACGAAACTGGCATCAATTTGTGCGTAACGGAAATCTCGCGTTCCCAACCTTGATGGACAGGAACGTCCTGTCGACGTGCTCGGGGTACTTCTCAAAGAACCGAGCGATCATCTCGAGATTGGTCGTCGTCATGTTGTGGCCATAAAACTCGCCTGAATGGATGGGTCAGTTAGTCCGCCTCCAACTTGAGCGACCGGGATATGGCATTCACCTCCATTGAGGAACATTTTGGCCCCGGGGGGCAATGTGTTGATGCCAGCGATAATGGCTTCGAAACACTGTTCATCAGGAACAGGATTCGGCTTCCAGCTAGTATAATGTTCGTCTCAGCGAGGTGGACCGAGCCAAGCTCAAGTTGAAATAGACCCACGTCATGGTCATAAGGCCATGCTGCGGAAGATTTCATGTTTGCGAAATTTAGGACCATAGATGGGGAACTCACAGCGACCTTGCCGACGACGACATCGGATGCCGTCCCTCCAAGATTTACCGTAGCGCGAGTCATCGTGCGGGCGCGATGCGATTCAGATTCACGGCGATCAGACTAGCGATTACTGGTGCTCAGCTCAGTGCTCAGTGCTAAGCGGCCAGCCTTATAAGCCAACCCGGATCCTATTGGAACCCACGTTCGAGGCCGTGAGCTCAGGGCGACCACGCGTCTGCCCGGCGGATCTCAATGGGCATGACAAAGTCTTGGTCCCCAAACACCGTCATGGGAACGTGGGGCTGTCCGTGGCTTCTGATGTCAGGTTGGGATCCTGACTCAAATCGCTCGTCCCCGGACCCTTATCCTTCGTCCACAGTAACCTACTCGGAGAGGTACACGCAGTGTTCACTCACTTCCAAGTTGAAGGCCACCTGAACCTCGTGACTGTCAGTATGCATCCGGGTTCGGACCTAATATGTGTATCACGACAAAGCCATGCAAACAGAACAGATGAGCGAGCTAAGACGCCAATATCAACTTCGACCAACTTCATCGAGGCGAGACTTGGTTCGTCGAGGAAAGGGGAATCATTGATCACCCCCATGATGCCTATGGTCATCTTCAATGGACGCCAGGTCGTCGGCGTTCAGGTAGTCGATAGCATGCCAGATGGTGTACGGGGAGCTTAAAAGCGCGCAAGGGAAAGAAAAGTCGAAATGTAGGATGGACACGCACCTCGCATTAGACGTTACATAAGGAACTGTATAGAAAGAAGAATATGCAACTCGCAGGAATAACTGTCCACGAACATGAGGAATGAAGAACAGCGTCAACTATTATCGACAGAGAAATAAAACCCTAAGAAAAGTACGTCAGAATCGTAGATTTCCAGAGAGATATGAGGACTTAAGTAGTCGCACCACCCTGTGTCTGTGCTAAGTAATCTTGTATTGGCTTTGGCACGGGTGCACTCAGATCGGCGCGCACCCGTCTCCGCGTGACGCGGAGGCAGTTTTTCGAATGACGGAAATGGGAACACAGATGTGCGGGCATGTGTATTCATGTGCCCTCACATTCGTGTTCTCTTCATCATCCTTGGCGACGCAGTCTGTTCGAGTGGTTTGTACACTGCCGGTTCGCGCAGAGTCTGTGGTTTGACCTTGTTGACCAGCTAGGTGAACCTAATTGACTCCTCCGCACCCTCTCGTGTCAGCGGCAACTTGAACCGAAGCATCACCCATGCGCTGTCTTGGGGCATAAGTCGTACCGGATCCTCGTAGAGTGACTACGCACTCGGAGACGATATGTACCTAGGTCACGAAGAGTGATCGACTTCGGAGCGTCAATAATCGTGCCCGCGCTGTATGTGAGCTAAGTGACTATGTGTGCCTTGGAGTGATCGTCCAGGGACATTGGGTACTCGAGGGAACCAGAATAGATCTGATATGAGTCAGCTGCTGAGTCCTAACACATACCTAGGAACGACAGCACAATCCGGGTAGAGATGTAGGACAAGCGGGGCGACCGTCGACAGAGGCATGTAGTCAACGGGGTTTAACACCCGCATGTGGATAAGGGGATACACCGGTTGCTTGAGATGACTGCAGTTGTTCCGCACGCGATGATGTTCGTCTTGATTCCAACATGTCAGTCTAAGGTTGCATCCGAGGTAAGACCTGAATAAGATAAAGAGGATTGAGTGAGAGATGATGATTTTGGGGCGGAAATTACATCACCTCAATGGCCCTCCTGAACGTGTCGCTCCATCTGTTTTCAAAGAGGAGATGTAGGTCAGTACATAGGAACGCCACTACGATTCGAGGAGAGGCGCAGTCATGTGGGGCCTGCTAGAAAGATCAATCCATCAATCCATGACGGCTGCTGTCCTGCACCCGTTGATGTTCATTTTGATTTCGTACACGTCATTCTGAAGTTGCATCTGGGATAAGACCTAAACGAGGACCATGTGAGGAGAAGGACTCGGATATGCGGAACTAGGGTATTACCATATATTCGATTAGATAACTATCGATGGTAGCAATGCATCCAGACAAATCTTGCGCGAGGGAGGGAGCTCCATACATTCGAGTTTTCATTTCCTCTAATCGTATCTTTGTAGATTGCAAGGCACTGATAATGATGAATGACGCGCACGCGACCCGTGACTCCGAGGTGAGTGACATACCTGAACAACTCCCACCTCACCATTTCCTCAACAGGAGTACGAGCGGTAGGCGCATTGTCAATATGGTTCAGGAGGACACCCAGTCGGACAGTGAGCTTCTGCAATTCATTCTTGTTTTGGATGTACCTCTACAATCGAAATGTCAGCAGAGGACACCTAAATTGTGACCGGCCGGGAATTACATCCACAAGTTGAAGCGTGTTTAAAATTCCCCCGATCGCACCTTTGATGATGCTGCCTACGCCAGGAATCATATCTGCGGCTGCTTGAAAGGGAGGGGAGAATGTCTGAACAGCGTCGGAAGTATGGCGATAGATCGTCGAAGTGGCGGCTGGTTGTTGAGAATTGGGGATGGACGGCAGCAATGATGGGCCAGTGAAAGCAAGAATTGAGTTGGAAATGACACAAATGCCCACCGCAGGGGATTTGCCGTGCGGAAGGCGATCCGGAGTGGACATGCTTGTCCACTGACCTCCGAGTTTCCTGAGGAACGCCATGTATAGAAGGGAGGTCAGTGGGAAGTAAACGATGATAAAATCATGTTGGGACGACAGTTTTTATATCAGCACAGAAGCTGTGGTCACACCATGCGGCCATAGTCGAGAAAAGGCAGTGGTAGCTGTATGATACACGAGGAAATGTCGTGCGTGCGGTGTTTGTTGTGAGCGCATTCCAGCCGATCTGTGTTCCAAAGGAACTCGCTTACATGCTATGCCTCTGGTTTGTTATAGTCTTATTACGAAAGTGTCAACGCGTTCCCGCTAAAGTGTCATCCAAACCCGTTAATTTTAGTCTTCGCAGAGTTCGCACACGTTTCAGTGTGAGTAACGACGAGTGGGATTCAGAGAACAAACACCCCAAGATCAGTCGACCAACTCCATCGATGCGAGACTCGGCTCGTCGAGAAAAGAAAAATCGAGCTTCCCTTCGTTGACGAGACGCCCCAGCTCATTCTCGACCATCGCCCAGTCCTCCACACTCTGGCATCCAGTGGCAGCGTCGTTCGCGAGTATGCTGGAAGGCGTACGGAACAAGAACGGGATCGCGGAGAGCTCGGAAAGCGTGTCTGAACGAAAGTCGAGACGCGGATATAGGATAGACGAGTCCCAGCGCCATTCGGACGTTGTACCAGAGCCGGAAAAGACCTCGTCTGGGTGCCTGTGCATCAGACCGGCGCATACACGCAGATTCGTCGAGAAAGACACGCGTATCACCTTGATCGGGGTCCCTGGAACAAAGCATGCACGTAAAGTCGGACCCCTTTCCTCGGCCTTGGTTGCAGACGGGGAAGAAGGGGCTATCCAATGAACGAGTATGCTCGTCACAGCGTTGTGCTGCATCAGGATCGGCCAAACTAAGACACGGGAAGTCAACAACGGGTGAGAAGAGGAATCGTGTCCAACCTCGGTTTTGGGTGGTGTTCCGTGTTTAGTTGCTGAGCAACCTCCGTATATGCGAGTGGTCCGGTTCCCTTCGATTCTTCGTGCGTATCCCCGTCGAAAGCGGTATCGGAGGAAGCTTCCACATCTTTCAGGTCATCGCCATCAGGAGGGTAGGCCAGCGTGTCGTCCGAGGACAAGTCGGGAAGAGCTTCAAATTCGGGTTCGACGGGGGTTGGGGATGGTTCTCGCTTCGGCACGATCGGTGGATCGAGGGGGAGGTCATACGATCCTTCGGGCAGTGGCTGTCCTGCTTTCTTTGCATACGTCCTTCTGCGAGAGAACCAGCCGTCGACCAGGTGCGGGTTTGCACCGCGAGAGATGGCCCATAGCCGTCTGGATTTGATCGTGGGCACACGTGGGTCGGCTCGCCAGATGGACCAGAGTTCTTCCAGTACGGACGTCGTGAGACGCTCTCTGACCTGTCGCTGGGGACGCGCGTCCTTGCTCGCAGAAGCAGGGGCTGATGTAGTATCGGAGGGGATTGCCTTTTTGCGAGACATCGGCTCACGGCGACGTGACGCGTCCCGGTCAAAGGCAATCGATATCCTTGAAACCACGGGGTCAGCTGACCTCATCAGTAGTCGCGGACATCAACTCCATACTTCTATGTTAATCAAACCCACAGATCATTAGACATGTTCTGGTCTCATGCCTACCCGTGTTGATCGGACTGTCCCGTTGCTGTCCGTTCAGATGGTATCAGATCTACCAGTATTCCACCTTCCACGCATACATCCCTGCCACACAAATCTCAGCCTTCTAAGTGTATACGCTGATCGAAGCAAAGTCAAAGTACGCATTGTAGAAGCTACCTGGGTTCGAGTTAACATAATCTGCAGGAGAGATGAGCACCAGCAGGAACGACCGCGTTTGCACTAACTCTCGCATGTGTCGGGACAGCCAGAGGTTGGGTATGCAGCACCGGCCCAGTCACCACCTGAAATTTATCCTAGCGTCAATAACGAGCTTCTATACGAACCAGGTTACAATCATACAAAAGGTGAGGTTAATGACCATGTTATGGGGGCCAAAGTGGTTGCGAATGTCACACTTGTCATCCGAAAAAACGGCAGCAGGCATACCCTGCAACACGTCAGGAATCTTGACACTGGGCTGAACATTCGGTTTCAAGAGTGCATACCCAGCCTTCTGGTTCGACAGTGTCATGTGACGACGCTGTTTGAACCTGGCTTGGGACTGAACCGTCATTTCGAGGCCAGTACCATACACTGATCTGTGTATTGGTACGCTCAAGAGCATACCTACGGAAGATGTCAGCGGTATCCTAGCACCATAGGAAATTCATGTATACCACCCGCCTCCGATGGCGTTGAACTCAGGGCCAAAGCTTGTCTGTTCTGAAAATTTGACGCCACACCCATCATTTCCGGTCTCGTATGCTGCGCAGTTTACGCCTGAGGCCCGACTGGAAGATTGTGAACAACATGCCAGGGGGCGTATACTGTTGACACGTACCCAGTCATGTAACGCGACGACGTCATGCTGCAGTCTGACGGAGGTGTTAAATAATAAAGGGTACAAAGTAGTAAAGTGCGCACTTGATCCAGTGTGCAGAGAGGCAGTGTTTGGCGGGCTGTTATTGACGCCTTCAAGGATATCGATCTCGCCCTGTGATACACATAAGTTCAACTGAATGAGGGATCCGACGACGACTCGCCTGATTGGGCCAGTTGGCTCCAACCTGTGAATGTGGGTTAATTCGATGGGGGAAGAGTCGACAAACTGACAGTCCAGACGGCTGGCCATGTTCTGCATGCAGTTTATAAGACACGGACAAAAGAAAGGTTTGTCTGCGACTCACCCACATCCTTCAGGCATGTGACGTATGTCGAAGCTGAAGAAGGATGTATGAAGACTCTGAACGTCAGGATGGCCGGCTTACATGGCGACAAAGGTGGCAAACTGTTTGTTGGAGATTAGACGGACTGATTTTCTACCGGGGTCTGACGGCATGAGGTAGGTCGTGTAGTCGGCACGTAAAACGAAGGCATCATTTGCGGCATAGGTGAGGTTGTATTGTTGAGCCACCTGCTGATTGACATAGGTGCTGAGTGATCGATGAGAACCAACAGGAGAAGAGAGGACAGAGAACTATACACTCGGCCGTGGGTAGGGTCTGCGGAAGTGTCGAAGGTGAATTGGTCGTAGAAGCCTTCGCCGGTGATGTCTAACCATTTCGAGTAAGCTTTGGTGGCAAGAGCGTAGGAGGCGCAAAGAACGGCCGCGATGCAGAGAACGAACGACCGCATGGCTACGAACCTGTGATAGTGTCGACTGCATGGCAGGGATATATATGCAGTCGAAAAGGTCAGCCGCTTCAACAATGTGGTGGATCAGTTACATAAGCGGGGAGAGGTTGATGAGGACGTGCAAAGATGAATAGGAGCATCTCATTGCCCGTCCACCTCGTCGTCCTCATCCGCCGCATTGTCAATGTCATCTCCACACTCTCCCTCGCCAACCAGTACTTCCTCGCCCGCGCTCAAGATCCCCCCGATTCCCTCCCATCCACGTCCGCGCCCCGTCCACCACCGCTTCCTCACGATACGATCCACCGCTTGATGAACAACCCCACGCTCTTTGATCCCGTTAGAGCACCCCGCTATCCCATCGTTCTCTGCCATGGTATGCACCCCTTCTGCACTTCATCCTCGCCTGACCTCGGCCTAGGATTGTACGGGTTCGACGTGAGGGGTCCCGCGGCATTCCCCAGCTTGCAACGACATTACTGGTCCAACGTCCTCTCTATTCTCAAGCACAAACTCGGTGCAGAAGTCATCGTCACGGCCGTGCCAGCGTAAGTCTTCCATGACCCCTCCAGCCCGCGAATTGACGGGCCACAAGCACCGGCTCCATCGCCTCGAGGGCCGAGAACCTCAATCACATCCTCCAACACAGGGCCCGCGGCAGAGGCATCAACCTCATGGCCCACTCCATGGGTGGCCTCGACTGTCGACATCTCATCACCCACGTTCACCCGACCGAGTACGTTCCCGTATCGCTCACTTCCATAAGTACGCCCCATCGCGGAAGTCCGTTCATGGATTGGTGTGCGGTAAGCCTCCTTCCCTTCGTCTCAACTGCAACCGGACACAGACAAACATGGACACGACCAGCAATACTTCGGTCTCGGACGTCAACCATGCCAACCCGCCCGTCTACACGCCGACGACGCAGAGCGACAAACACATCCAGATTCGGAGCCCCCGAACCCAGCCGAGAAACGCGACGCGGCCATTCGTCTGTCGCTGTCGACCCTCCCCTCCTCGTTCACCACCCTCCTCCTTTCGCTCATCGACTCGCCCGCCTACGCATGCCTCACGACCTCATACCTCAACGACGTGTTCAACCCGACCACCCCTGACGACCCACGTGTCAAGTACTATAGTGTCGCCTCGCGCAGCGACGACATGAACATCTGGCATCCCCTCTGGCTCCCCAAGATGGTCCTCGACGACGCCGAGCGGAAAGCGAGGGATCGACTCAAAGCTACCGCTGGAGGCGTGTCCTTTGGCTCCACAGTTCCACCATGGGAGCGCGAGAACGAGTGGGGAAACGACGGACTCGTGACCGTCCAGAGCGCTCGATGGGGCGAGTTCCTCGGGGTGGTCGACGGGTGCGATCACTGGGAAATAAGGGGCGCGCGTGGACTGGAACTCAATGTGGACATCCCGTCAGGAATAGGCACTATCACGGAGGGTTGGTCGTTGGGTGACTGGTCGAGGTTTATTGGGGCTTGGAAGAAACGAGAAAAGACCGCTTCAGACGGGCTCGAGCTCGCTGGCATCGTCCCACCGGACACCGAACAGATCGCACAAGACGACGGGAATGATCCCGTGGTCAAATCGTCGACGGACAAGCTTTCCGTGGTGTTTGATTGGATTGTAGAACATGTCCCCTCGTCAGGCAATGCTCCGAGTCCGAAAGAAAACCCTCCATCCAAGGACGCGGACAAGAACGATCCACCAAGCAAGTTCGACTTGGAGCGCTTCTACGTCGCTTTGACCCGTAAGCTGTATGAAGAGGGTCTGTAGTATCAATGTCGATTGCTTTGTGCTCAAATCTACTACGAACGCGTGAAGAGAATTACATGTACAAGTTCCTGTGGTCAATCTCGAGTTCTAACTTCTGTCCAAATTATTCCACCACCCAGGTATCTCACACCACGGATATCCCATGCTAGTTGGCAAGGTCACGAGCAAAGTGGAAAAAGTCGACACTCGAACCATTGACGCCATATTTGTAGATCTGGAGGGACAGTGTCGGCTCAATCGTGAACAAACTAATCACATCATACAAAACTCACAAAGTGCGACGAGACCCAGCTGGAGAACAGAGCACGCTGGTAAGGTTCGGGAAGTCTCTCTAGCAGGGTATCGAGGCCAACTCGGTCGACCAACGTCCTTGGGATGGCCTTGCGTATGACGCCCCTCCTGCTCGGTAGATCGTCGAACAGGTCTGAACTTTCCAGCTCGGCTTGCAGGTTGTTAAGCGAACTCGAGAGCTCGTCCGAGATCTGAGTCCGCGACTTGGCTCCCTGAAGACGGGCGTGTTCACGCCAGATGCACTGGAACTCGGCAGCAGCGTTCTCCGTAATCTTGGCTTGAATGTCCTTGACGTAGCTCTGATAGAACTCCGACGGTTTTCTGTTCTTGAAGATCATAAGATCGACATACTCTTGGGTCGACAACGCAAGACCAGCAAGAACTTCGAGGGACGAGCTGGTCACACCACCTGAAGCAGGATCGGATCATGGTCGACTGCGAGAAGAACAGGGCTCACCCTTGTTCGCGCTGGAATCCTTGAACAGGACAACTTTGCGTTTCTCCAAATGGAGTCGCGCTTGTTGAGTTATGAACAGGTTCGCACCCTCGACGATGTACTTGAAATGGGGTTTGCCTTCCGTATCACATAGCCCAGCGACGTTGGATATGTTGACAGCCTCAGGGCGCCCGCCACAGGGTACGAAAATGTCCGCCTTGAACCTGAAATGCGCTCCATTCCTAAAATCTGTGCCATCGAGAACAATCTCGCCAGCTGACCACATGAGTGAAACCTAGGACTGAGACCCGAATGATCCATTTACGTACATGGGAGTTTGATGTCATGTTCCTCGACCTTGACAAGGTACCCGTCCTTGCTCAACTTGGATTTGTCGAAGTTGGCGACTGGTACCCTCAGCTTGGCGAGACGTACAAGCTCATCGCGGTTGATACCGGCAGGGTCTGCGAGAACGCCACTCCCATCGATAACCGCAACGGTTTTGTCCGAGCTCAGCAAAATTTCGTCTAGGTTCTCTCATGAACGGACGATCACGGAGTGATTGATGCATATACGTACTAGAGCCAAGATCCCCATCTGACCATCACACGCTAGGGTCAGAAGCATCCCTAAAATCAGACAAAATTTACTCACCAGGGCCACCAGTCTGCACCTTGGTGACGTCCTTCTCTCTGAGACCGAGCTGTTTGTAGATTCCCAATACGTATTGTCGGATCGACAGAGAAGTCATTCCATACGTATCGTGAGGCACACCGCCAAGGCGCTCGGCGCTCTTGCCAGTGGTGAACGACTTCCACCATTTTTCTGCACCGCGATGACGGGCGTGTACTGGATAAACGATCAGGAGTGCCGGGAAAAAAAGTTAATGAAGCGCTTACGCGCTGCCCAGTCCATCATATCTGCGGTACCCTCTGGAACAAGATTCGTCGTTGCAGTACATGGACAAGACGAGGACGCAAACGTACCATCAGGTCCAAAGAAAAGTAGTTCCGGTGTACCATAAAGGTCGATCAGGCGCTCCTTGATTCCGGGAGTTTGTCCGGGTATCAACAAATCTATGATGGCCTGCAAGGATTTATTGGAAACGCGCCGCGATCACTCTGTGCAACTTACATCTACGTATTTTTCAAAGCACAGCCTCGGGTTAGCTCCAAGACTGGGCAGTCATGCTGCTTAGTGACTTTCACATCAGCAAACGCGAAATGACGTACGAGGGTAGGATGGTCCCCTTGGCGCCTCCTTCGGGTATATCCTTGTTCTTCAAGGACTGTGTCGCAGCCAAGCCATAATTTTCGTCAAACAACATCCTTTGGTTGATGGAATAGTTCCTGACGGAAATGATCAACGACATGAAGCAATAATTCAATGTGTCGTACTCACTCCTTGTTTCTGGACCTAACGATACGAATACCGCCTCGAGCGACATCTCGGAAGCGGATGTGGAAACCGCGGAACTCGTTTCCGATGACAAAGAACATGCCAAACGGCTTCTTTGGGTATTCAACTTCAGGAAGGAAATCTGGTGCCAGGCGGAACGACAGTGCGACTTTGGTTGGCTGATAGAAGTTGGTCTTGAGAACGTGTCTGGCCGGCATAAGGGTCACCAAGGTCATCAGGGAACGAACCATCAACATACTTGTTGAAGATTAAGAAACTCTCGAGAACTTGCAGATCCTGCTTGTTGGGAACCGCTCGCCTGATCTTGTCGTACAACTCCTCATCCGTGAGCGGCTGAGTAGTCTGCAGCCGCTGGTACGACAAAGTAGGCCTAATACACATGATCAGACGATCAGTCGAAAACGTGGATTGTAGACATACTTGAGCGATTCGTCGTCAACGGTAGGGTAGTGGACCATGGCGAAGTTGACGTAGAGCAGGCGTATCTACAACATCTTCAGAATGCCGTTCGCAATGAGTTTCAATTACCCACCAGTTCCGAGTGCGCATGGATGACCTGAGCGATGCTCTCTCGCGTAAAGGTCTCCTCCCTGAAACGCCTCTTGATGCCACTGAGGACCTCCATATGAAGGGGGTTAGACTCATCCAGAATGTTCCTCAGGTGGAGATATGCAGGCCCGAGGCGGTTGCAAAAGTGTTGCGCAAACACCCAACCACAGTCTGACGGTGCAAATGATTAGATCGGGACCAAGCGAACTTGGCGAGACACTCACAAGCGTACGTCGCTTCCTGAACAGCATGGTGGGAGTTCTCGGGATCGATGAAGAATGGGTTGTCAGGAAGGCAGTATAGCAGCGAAGCCTCCTTCATCACTTGGAATATGGAGCTTTCGATCGGAGCAGCAGTGGAGTTGGGCAGGGGATTGAGATACAACGATATGATCGTGACGCCATTGGAGAACTGCTCCACATACTTGCGCGCGGAGTAGAGTTGGTAGTAATGGTAGAGATTGGAAAGTGCGCTATGCGAGCTCGCTGAATACAGTCGCGACGCCGGAAATGGTAAACATACCTAAAGAATCGAGAAGTTCCGCCCATCTTATATCCGATGACAAGACGCCTCTCGCGAGAACCCTCCACCTCGAAGACCTCCATGACAGGTCCATAACGGCTCTCGACCTGCCACATGATCCTCTGATAGATCTCGAGTGTGTTCTCGGTGGCCTTTTCGAGGAAGACTGGATCAGAGACCGATCGGATGTCAGTCCGCCCATCAGCACGGGACGATGGCGGAGGTTGATCCGGGAATTGACACCTGGTCACAAAGTAGCAACGAAGCTGCTGAAAGGTGCCCACGGAAATGGAACCCGTAGAACGGTACGTTTCCAGACGGTAGCATTTGTCGGGCGTCGAATTGTCCAGAAACATGGCATCGATTCTGGAAAGCGATCCATCAGCGAACGAAAGTGATTTAACACGTCCAAGCATACCTGGATTCGCAAGTGGCGCCAGGACCTTCTTTGGACGTCAATCCGGGAGCGCTGGTGTGGATAAACGTAGCACCGCTTCCTTTCTCGTCGATTCGTTCAAGATCGATAACAAGCTTTGTCGGATCGTGCTTGGTAAACGCCAATACTTTGGCGCCAAAGAGCGCAATGACATGATCGGAGACGACGGAGGGTGATTCATTCTGGAAATAGGTGTCGTCGATGCCGAGGCCTGAGTAGAACCAGTTGACCTCGTTAGCGACCAGCTCGCGGGGGATGAAACCCTGGAATGACGAAAATAGATCAAGCGGTGAACTCGGTGTCAAGATAGATCGAACCTTGGCGGTGACGTCGGCTTGCACCTTTGCGCGCTGTTCGTCTTTCCCTTTGAACACTGGGGTAGTGTATCCAGGGATATTTTTGACGCGCTGCAGAGATGCCTCGCTGCCGGCCTTGGAACTGCCATTTGGACCATAAGGCCCACCATCAGCGTGGAGCTGATACCTTGGTTGTTGGGGGGTAGCGGACATAGGAATCGACGTCAAATGGGAAGGATCGGTGAACGATGTGATGGTCTACGTGAGATGAGTATTTATACTGGTGACGCCACGGATGGGGTCCCGGCTGAGCTTGAGCGTAGGCAGTAAGATCCGAGGTGAAGCCGGATCCTGGTGGATCGTGATGCAGGGTAGCCCGGGCGTTTACAACTTCGATACAACCGCTGAATACTCGAATAGCCATGACAACTGTCTAAAACATCTTCTACGCTATGGTGTACTGTGTTGCGGAAGAACGTTTAGAAATCCGAGTGTGCTTCACTTTTCGTCGACGGTGCAACATGTGTAGTTACGCCTAGTAGATGCGCTCCATGGTGAAGTTCGAAGATCGTATTAGGAGATATCCGTGATCCAACCCTGCATCTTTCGTGTATCGTATTGGCATCGTGTACGTCTTTCTGCTCCCTGCCGTTAGTGGTGGGGCCTCTGCCGACGGGGGTCACCTGAGATATTAGTGTGCCTTGGCGGTGATGCCCGCGTCGCTCAGTGTCCGTGCAGATCCGTATCAGAGGGAAACGCAGCTGGTTGTTCTCGATAATGGAAGTCGCCACTCGAAGTCACGTTGGTGTAGTACTAGTGTGGGTAGAAACTCCTGGGGTAGCACTGCCACAGTATGGTCTAGCCCATCTGCCGAAATGATCACGCCAGAATTTCGAGTGATGCGTACAAACTGTTGATATGTCATTATCCACGCTGCCAGTGATCAAGGATTCGAACCCCCTTTTCTTTCGTATGACGTATGATTATTTGTGCCTTCTACGAAATCATGTGAATGGAGGAGGTTCAACGTTCAACATTTGTCATACAAATTTCAGTGATGAGTCGGTGCCTGGGAATGGTCACTAACCACTACGATGCATGATCCATCAGCCGTGTTGAGCGTCCTTCACCGAAACCCAGAATCTGGTGGGAAGTCTCAGTTTCCTTACGTGTTCGGCCCCAGAATGCTGTGCAAGTCTGGCACGGCAAGTCGCATCCGAGATCACCCTACATTCGCCAACGCTGCCGGGACGCTCGTTCTTTGGTATAATCATTCCTCTTCCTACTGCATGTCGGCCAACCCTTCCCGAACGTACTCGTCAAACAACGGCTTCCAATCCCTGTGCCATCGGCTAAGTGCCGGTCGTCCTTCGGCTATGTCGGCCGCACCCCACATGATGCGCAGCTGGTCAAGCTCCCGGCGCGTTTCGTTGTCAGGGCAGAGGATGTAAAATGCCCCCAATCGTACGTGATCGAGCATGTAAAGGACCGTTTCTTCCGCAGTCCACGCCCCTACGGGTTTCTCACCCCCAGAGCGTGCCGCCAGCCCTGTAAATGTCCATCCGGGACTATACAAATTATTGGTCATCTCTTGGGAAACGCCGAGCGATGGGGGCTCACATGAACAAGTGGGCGGTAACATTGCATGTGGGGCGTTCTCGCAATTCATATGCTAATCCTTCCGTCAGGCTCTTTACGGCCGCTTTTGCAGCGTTGTATGCTGGATTGCCACTGTTTCAGATCGCATTCAATTCGCGATCTATTCTTAGTCGAAACAAGCGCAACTCACGGTGGATTAGTGATCCCTTGCTTGGACCCGGTATTGATAACCATGGACTGGTTTTCCTGGTGTAACATGGACTGACAATAATGGTGACTCATCATCAGATTCACTATAAGAAGACATACGGGCACGAAGGTCTGCTGCACGTTGACCACTCTGAAACAAAAGCAAGGTCATACGAGCACGTCGCTTCCGCGAATTGAAACTCACCCGAACAGGTCGACCTCAAATGTGTTTCGCCAGTTGTCAAGCAACTCCCAAGATTTACTGTCTGGGCTAATGGCGGCATTGTTCATCAGGATGGCGACCTGTCGGATTTATGGCGCAGATCAAACAAGGTTCTGATGGCCTTGTGGCGAAAAGGGCGCACCTCGCCCCAGGCTTCATAGACCTTGTCGCGCAGATGCTGTACGTCAGCGAGCTTGGAGACATCGGTGGGTATGACGAGGACGTTGGCATCGCCCGTGATCGCCGCCACCTCTTTACCAGCCTTGGCGAGCTCGTCCTCCAAGACATCAGCGAGAGCGATCTTCAAACCCACTCTTCATAAGTGTCGTTTGAACCATCACCCGGAGTTGATGAGCGCCCGGGGAGGGGCGATAAGGTGCGGAGTTTACGAGGGGAAAGTTAGAATAATGATTGGTCATGCAAAGGCGGCGCACTTTGCGAGTTCGACAGCAGCGGCTCGTCCGATGCCGCTTGCAGCACCGGTGATGACCGCGACTCTGCCAGCGTGGATGACGGGGTGGACATCGCTGTCGACAGGCGAGAGGGCTTCGAACCGCCTGCGGGAGGGCGTTGTACCACGTAGAGGCGGACGGAGAGGCGATGGACCGCGGTCCGTGTGCATGATCGTAATTCTGAGAACAGTGAGAGGCGTCAGACGGTCGGGGGCGCGGGACTCACTACAAGGTGGATATTAGGACGGCGGTGCGTACGTACTAAATGTCGATAGCTGCGTTGTCCAGGATGTCGTGCTGCTTTATATATCACCCCATAGCACGGGAGACGATCGTCCAAATATGACGCAGCCGCAACACACGGTGTCAGGGGATATGGTAGAGACCCCAGATTGATTTCGATTTACACTATAGTACAGCGTAGCGATGTTGGCCTGCGCCACATATGCAGCTAACTGGACAGCTAACCCAACGAAAAAAACAGTATCCACAGAGAGTCTATGTGTTCCACAATATCATCTCAACCATCCTTCATGTCGCCAGGATTGAACCCCGGAGGTGTCTCGATGCCCATCTTCTTCCGGACGACCTCGAACGTTTTGAGCATCTTGCGTCGCGCTCCGAGCGCTGCCACGCCCTTTGCCTCCAGTCCAGTGTCGTCCAGGATCACCATCTCCTGCCATTTCATCTTCTCAAAGTTCGGTGTATACTTGTGTAGCCTCAGGCTCCTGAGCCAGGCTGGGATATCGTTCAACAGTGCGGGGTCGATCTCGTCTTCGTCTTTCTTGGCGCCGATCCCACTTCCGCCACCGTTGTTTCCACCTGAAGAGCCTGTCTTCGGAATCCCAGGTGACCGACCGCCACCGCGGCCCCTGTTGTTGTTACTGTTGCTATTGTTGTTGTTGCCCTGCATCGCAGCCTGCTGGAGGCTCAGCCAGCTCTGTGGCGTGAATCCTGCAGCCATCTGAGCCGCCAGCATCTGCGCCTCGGGGGTCATTCCCATAGCGTTAATGTGTGCTTGTAGGTTCAACATGTTCATCTGCAGAGGATTCATGCCCGCCAGCAACCCTGCAGAGGGCAATCCCATGCCTAATCCAGGACTACCCAGCCCTGTCATATTGAACCCACCCATGCCCAGTCCGTTCAACGACGCGTTGGGTTCCTCGCCAAACCTGTTGGGGGTAGGTAATGCGGGGCTCCTGGGCCCGTTCCACTGCCCTTGTTGGACACTAGTAAACTGTGGATTGTTGGCGGGAGAGCCTGGTGCAGTATTCTTGCGCTGGACCGGTTGGTGCGAGGAAACGAGATTGCCATCGTTGTCGTAGATGCTGTTCTGGCCTGCAGCATCTGTAACACTGCCATTGACATTTGAACTACCCTTGGACGGACGGCGGAATGTCTTTGGATCGGCCATAAGAGGAACTCGGGCACCAGCCCCGTTCCAGTCGTTCAGCTTTGCAGCAGCCGCGTCCAAGTTTTGAGCGTTTTGCGTGTCTTTGCCGAACATGGGAATGAGAGGCGTATTTACGTTGCTTGCCCAGCTGTCGCCGACCATTGGGGATAGCCCATCCACGCGAGGGGTTCCAAGAGAACCACTAAACTCTGTGCTCTTTGGTCTCGAACCATTGTTCGTGGGGAGGATGATCTCCTGCGCAAGGGAGTTGGGATTCTGCTCGGCGACCTGACTGAGAGCGGAACCCCACGTGGTGCGAGTTTCGCCAGTGGCGGTAGCCAAGATAGGAGCGGAGATACGGTGTGCAGCGTTGCTCGCCTTGAGTTTAGCCCTTTGGTGGGCAAGAGTCGCGGCGGCATCATTGTTGGACCCCAGTGCAGCAGAGTCGGGAGAGAGGAATCCAGAGGTGGTGTCGAGGGCAAGTGACTGTCGGTTCTGACTACCGCTAAACACACGAGGGGACGATGGCATGGGAGACTTTAAAACCGGGGACTTTAACGTCATCTGGGCAAGCTTGGCTTCCATCTGACTCTGCATCGAGCCTGTATGACGAGTTTGTCAAGGATGCAAGTGAGTGGAGAGAGCGACCTACCTCCGACGGCGGGGCTTAGCAATGCAGTCATGGGGTCTGATCGGGCCATCTGCTGCAAAACGGTGATGAAGAACCTGATTTGGACCTGTGTGGACTGCTGCAAAAGGCTGTAGAGCGCAGCGGTTCGTTCTGCCTCTGAGAGCACTTTAAACCCTGCAAAACAGTGAGGGAGAGGAGGTAGGGAGAGGTAGGAAAGACGGACATTGTTCGATGGCACTGAGCTCCTCTTTGAAGTTTACGTCCAAGGAAGCGGCGGCCATGTCTTCGAGAGTTTCCTCATAATTTTGGAGATTCTCGAACCACTGATCGATGGCCTCTGACTCTGGTGTTTGAAACATGGTCGCACTTCCGAGGAGCTCGCTGGTGGGACGGGCGCCGCCGACGCCGCCGAGAGGGCGAGGTGAGGCAGGGCCAAGCGTCTGACGGGGACCCATGGAGGCACGTGCTGAGCGGCCAGAGTCTGGGTTGAGGGGGGAAGGAGACGGGCTGGAAGGGGGACGAAGGGTTGCCATTATATCGGTGAATGAACAAGGGAAAGAACCGCTAGCGGGATAGACTGTTCCTGATCCGTGGAAACAATGTGAACTCGGTGTCCTGACGTCGAGTATGCGCAGACCAGCGGAGCCTGCCGGGGAGCGGACGAGCACGACGACAACACACGAACAATAGACGCAGCGGAGTTTCAATGCATCCCATCCCGGTCATGCAAGCCTCCGTCTTCTCCTTCAATCCTTTTCTGACGCGCATATAGCGACCTCGCCCACCCCGATCTCGCCCCAGAGATACGCGCTGCATGCATCGACACCGGCTTCTTCTACGGTCAGTCCACCCAACCTGTCCGACCGTCCACCCACCCCCAAGCCAGTCAGGAACCACGGCATACCCGATTTTCTCATACACGCCGCCGTCGATAGCGCCAAGCGCTTCTTTGCCCTCCCAGCCCCATCCAAGACCAGGGTTTGTCTTGTCCTTTTCTCTGTTCCTTTGATCGACCCCCTCGCAGCTCGACATCCACGCGACCCCCAACTTCAAAGGGTACACAGCCCTCTTGGGCGAAAACACCAACCCAAACAACAAAGGGGATCTGCACGAGGGCTTCGACATCGGCTGGGAGTCCACATATGAGAGTGGTCCGATGTCAGGCACGAATGTGTGGCCGGACGATCTCCCCGGCTTTCGCGAGGACGTCCTCGCTTACTAGTATGTCCACTCGGCCCGTGGCTCGAATGCCGGTGTCATCAGTATCGTGCAGTCACGCCGCAGTGAAACTCGGTCAATCGCTATTCCCTCTCTTCGCTACCGCTCTAAATCTCCCAAAGACTTTCTTTGACGACAAGGCATGTTCTACCCTCCCTCTCAAGAATGTCCCCACGACCTGTTCTGTCCACAAGGTCACGAAACCGGCCGCCATCATGAGGCTGCTTCATTACCCCCCTCAGCCTGCCACTCCTCTCCAGGGTGTGGAAGGCATCGGCGCTCATACCGAGTATGTTCCTGTGCTCGTTAGCCAGCGCATATAGTTGATCTGGGCACTAGCTACGAGGTGATGCACACCTGTCACTTTGAATACAACCTCCTGAACTTGGCGAACTAGTGTTTCACCATTCTCTGGCAACAAGACGACATTCCAGCGCTGCAAGTCATGAACAATCAGGGAGAGTGGATCGATGCCGTTCCCATTCCTGGGTGTCTTGTTGTCAAGTATGCACACGCATGCTATATGCGATGACTCGCGATAAACGATTTCCTCCTAGTCTAGGCGATCAGTTCGCCCGCTGGACCAGTAAGTCAGTTCGTTGAATCTCCTACGGTTCCCGACCTTCTTTCAGATGACGTCTTCAAGTCCACTCTGCATCGTGTCATTAATACGTCTGGTCAAGAACGATACTCAATACCTTTATTCTTCGGGACTGATTACGACGTAAAGCTAGAAGTGAACCTTTTCATCAGCGGGTCTCCTCCGTGCTCTAAAATCCACTTCAGCCCATCCCAGGCTGTGTCACCGAAGACAACCCGGCAAAATACCAAGTCGTCACTGCAGGGGATTATGTCAAGTCGCGTTTGGAGGAAACCTATTCGCACTCCGTTGCAAAATGAAGTAGTGAGATCGGTAGGACCATGTAACATCTGAATGCAAAGTGTGAATCATCCCGTGAAGGGAAAACGTCCGCGAGCTGGCACTTTACACACTTGCAACTCCACGGACCATGCACGCATAGGATGTGATTCGACCGCTAAGAAGTCGATTCAAATAATGTGGGGCGCAAATAGTTCTCTAGGTAGACCCTCGGGAAGACAGTCACCCATATTCTTACTCTTCGGGCGCAAGCTTCTGTACGTACCTTGGCCGCATTGATACATACATCTTTCTCCACGTAAACCGAACGATAAAGTAAAAGATCTACCGCGTGTCGCAAGTGAACTGACGAGACGTTCGACGGCAGAATTTGAAGGCCTATCCCTGGGCGGAAGCCAACGAGCGACGCACCAGCATGATCATTTCCGAGGTCGAGCCCCGAGGCCTGGAAGGCACCACTAAGTACGCCTCGTGGTAAAACGCGCTTACAGTTGATCCGAACGTGTGTACGCCGCATTGGGCACATGCGTGTGATACTACTACAGAACCGAACAACTCCGCTGCGAGGGGAAAGTGATGGTCCACATAACCTGTCGGGCAAAAGCGTCGCAGACAATGTCCTGGACACCCAAAAACAGCAGTAACCATCAAGTAATTCTATTTAGCGAGCCGATGAGTGCTCAGGAATCGTGCAAAAACATCGTCGGGAACGTTACGTTGTTTACACAACTCAACAGATCAGTGCCTATGAGGCGTAGCGAGTTCACTGCCACATCGTTTGTTAAACTAGGGTTAGATTAGACCTGAAGACCGAGGAAGCGAACGTCCTCTGGGCTGCCCGAGCGAGCAGACTGCGCAGCTGCGAGGGGGGATGTCCAGCCAGAGCGTCAATACGAGCTCGCGACCTGGCCCACTCTGCCACCGTCGACCAGCCAGACAGCGCCGTTGACGTATGCGCCAGCGCGCCCAGCGAGAAACAAGATGGGGCCCGCCATTTCGGCCAGCGTCCCGGAACGTCCAAGCGGGACGGCCGCAGCGAGTAGCGCGGGTGTCAGATGATCGAGATTGGTCATCTCTGTCAAACGGTATTTTTCGGTCGTGTGTCCTACCAAGTTTAGAATTTCAAGTACGCACCACTGGGCCACACCCCTGGCTGTAGTCCCGTCTGGGGTGAGCATGGTGTATCAAAACGGCACAAGGGGTACACGTACACATAACACATTGCTCCGAATGTTCCAGTCCGCAAGAAGGTTCGCGAGAATCTTCCCGAGGTGCGTGCAGGCATGCTTTGCCAAGGTATATGAAATGGAGAGGACACGTGCATCTACTCTGAAGGAACCGGACGAAGACACGGTGATCACCTGAGAGGTAGGAGGTGGCAAGCCTTTCACTGGGGGCGAGACTCCATCTGTGGGGAACGGTAAACTCGGACTGGAAGGTGAAGGCGGTAATGAATAGTATGGCGTAGAAGTTCCGTTAAAAGTTGACGATCGACACGACACATCTCTATTGATAGTATCATTCAACGAGCTTGCCTTCGCGACCAGCTTTGGGGGTAGAGCACCCCGTCTTAAATTGCCGAGATGGAGCAACTCGAGGAATGCGACCGTTGTGAAGTAAATGGCGGTTACGTTTGTTTCAAACGTCTCTGCAAACCCAACAGGTCCACCCGTATTCCAAAGAATGTTCTGCAATGATTTGATGGAGGGTGTCATTTCATCTTTTGGTATACTGGCGTCGTCGAGGGGGGATGGCAGGTGAGGGGGGAGTAAATTGCGAGCTATCCCGGCATTATTAACAAGAAGATCGATGTATCCATGCTGGGCTTTGATCGTTTGTGCCATAGTTAAGAGAGACTCTCGACTCGTAATGTCCCCTTGCAAGGGAATGATCTTTCCGTATTTCTGTATTGGGCGTTTACTCAGGGGCTAAAGGGAAGCAGGGATAGCAAACGAACGTTGTTTTCCAGTGCAGCCTTTTGCAAGACATGGAGGCGCCATCCGACGATGTATACAGTAGCACCGTTGTGCTCCAATGCCGTGGCGATCATGAGTCCAATGCCTTGAACCGATTAGTGGATATCACCACAAACGTAGTTGGTGGAGGAGCTACCTGTCCCCCCGCCAGTGACCACAACAACCTGCCCCTCCACATTAAACAAACACGTTGGATCAGTTGACAGACTCATGTGTGGATGGATTGCGGGCATGAAGGACGAGAGAAAGAGGATCCGATCGGTGGGTAAAATATCCGCCACCATCCTCTTGAATAGCCATATAGCTTCTCTTCCGCCCAAAATTGACAACACTGTAATGACCAAGTCGAACTACTGTTCCGAGATGTCATAACCTCTGGGTCAGGGCTGAATAAAAAAGGTTCGTGGCACTGACATTTGCATGATCTTGTAGATGATGCCGGTAAGGACTCGGTCGCCATGCGACCCGCATGGTTAACGCAATAGTTTAGCAGTTGGATGTCGGGTTCCAAATTCCTTCGGTGGCGTTTCCGAGGGATAATCTGACTCCCACAGTAATGTTGGGTATAACCCAAAAGGCCACACTTTCAAGGCATGTGGGGGATCCAGCTGCTTGTAGATATCGTGTCAATCGTGCTTTGGACCCCAACTCAAACTCTATCCTCTGTCAACTCGGAAGAAAACTCACAGCACCCTTGGACTGATATCATTTCCCGAGGTTCCTTGGTAGCAGGTGGTACGTGCCCATTGAGTCAGCACCCTTATGGCATCTTCCTCCCAAAATTTGACTTGATTGCGTGGCGAAATGCTGGGCTTTAGTAAGAGGCACGGCCATATGATGGGATCGGGATTTTCGGCGTTAATTGTCGAGGGTCGTGTTGACCCGGAACTCTAGTGTTGTTCTTCGGGAAGTACACCACCTGCTGGCAAAAACCCAGGCATGTACAACAATAGCTCTTCCTTTTTGACACTTGCATGAATCATTATTGTCCATATAATGTTCGGTATATATAGTCCTCATCTACAATCGTCCTATCGCTGGCTGGTATGTGGGACGCAGAACTAGAAGACATGGTGCAGAAGAATCACTCCAAACATTCCGACAGCAGCGATGATAAATGTCACAACTAGCACATGCTTCTCCATGACCTTTGATGCTGAGTTCGACGCGGTAGAACTAGATCCTGCTGCACTTCCGCTTGCCGATGTGGATGGCGAAATAACAGTGGTGGTACCTGCTGCACTGAAGACGCGGACGTAACCAATCTCGAAGTAGGCGTTGTCATATCCGGACGGTGACCCAATGACGTAGTCGTTATAGCAGACGCCCGAGCATGTTTCATTGAAGATGGCAGAATTTCCAGCTTGGGTGGGCAGCATATGAGCAAGCCAGAATCAGATACCTTTACATTACTCACCAAAGTCTATTCGATGGTCAACAGTGGATCCATCTCAAGTTACAAAGGACGTACCTCCGCAAAGCGTTATATCAAAGATGAGCTGTTGGGGCTGGAAGAACTGTTGGATGTTGCAACCCGTGGATGGCCAGTTAGCAACTGGAACACCAAAGGTGCTCGTGTCAATCGTGCTCTCATTGTTCGACAGCGCGCTTGGTATCTGAGAACGCTGCACGACCGGAGTCAAATCAAGCTACAGCCTGGGTGCGGGGCATCGCTAACCTGGAAAAACCATATGCTGGGTGGACGGTGGGTAATAAGCATACCATCCATTCTTCCGTCACCGACGTACCTAATACCAGTTGTCGCAAATTCCGTTACAAATGCTCCCCCACTCGAGTTTGCAAAGCCAGCTCCGAACGAAGCAGCGGATGGGTCCTTGACGATACAACCCTCATTCCCATTAGCAGCGTAAGAGCAGTTGGTGCTGCTGACGAGAGTGGAGGTCTCGTTGGGCGAGACTTGTGTGCAACCCTGAGCATGGATAATATGAGAAGTGACCTACATGTTGGGTAAATGTACGAACGGTTTCAGTGTGCAGGGACATCTGGTTCTGCGTTTGCAAGTTGACACCTTCAAATGTGTCAATCTCTCCACCTTGGGGCCACTGAACTGCTTGGCTGTGAAGGATATGTTTACGCAAGTTGCGAGGACAGCACAGGTCGCTCACCTCCACCAAGCAGGCCAGACCGAACACTAGGTGGACGAGTAAGAGGCTATTACCACACCGTAAAATTGGCTCTCGAGGTAAAACTCACCCCGTAGGGCACATGGTACATGTCGGTCACCCATAGGCTACCAACGGCGAAGCTGTCGTTACTAGTGATTCGAACAGTATTTCGTTTGTCATTCCATGGAACCTGACAATTACTAAGAGTGTGAACATGCACGAGGATCGTGGACCAGCACACTGACAGTCGTAAAATTGTCAACCCTTATGAATGCGTGAGATGTAACTGAGTCGACATAAGTAAGATTGTCGGCGAATGCAGTCTGCGCCGAGACAAAGCTGCGGACATCAGTATGATGACAGGACCAGAACGCGATCAAATAACTACATTGTATCTCCGTTCGTTAGATTGTCGTCTGTGCCAACTGTCAGAGTCGCTGGACCTAAGAGAAGTAGGAAGTGAACATACAATGGTTATAGAAGGTCCAGTCCTCAAAGAAATTCGATCCGTAGTACTCTTTTGCCAAGGAATACTCAGCTGCGAATGCATATGGTAAGGCAGAGAGAGCCGCCACGAACAAAGAGAGCCAGCAGTTTACAACCACGGCAGGCATTCTCAGGCCACCTTAGAAATAGAAGATAGGTATTTTGCCGTCCATCGCAATCCAGGGGGACCATAAATATTGTCGTACGGTGGCGTAGCTGCGCATCCAGAGGATGCAGTGACGCATTAGTGACCGTCAGTCCATGCTGGACGGATATGGTTGATGCAATACACGAGACGTGGTTGTAGCGGTAGAAATACTTCGGCTGCAAGGAAGGAGCCTGGTGGTCTGATCGTACCCCTATGGGCGTGGAACCGCATAGCTGAGTTCTACCCCACCCGCGGGTATTTCGTGCCAGTCAAACGGTGAGAAGACGAGCCATGCGTTCCACAGTGAGTCTTTTTATTTTCGGTTTCTATTTTTAGCGGATCCATACTCCTGTGCCTCATCAACGCCGTTTGCTCCGTTTACCCTACATCTTCCGATATGAGATCGCAGCACTCCGGAGTCGTCCAACGTGTCTCTTAATCCGAACCAGCATCATGTGCACGCGCCGCAGACCTTGTGAAACCCCGCTCGAAGATTTACATCCGCCATCAACCTCGTGACTAGTACAGCCGGAAAATCTCTGTGCCAGCGCCATTGCTTGCCGTCTCTGTATGACATCGGTTTATCAAGCAGTGGATTGGACGGGAAAACCCATGTAACTCACGGAGAATGGAGCAGGCACGATCCAGGCTAGTGTGCGCAGTTCATCGTGGACGACAAAACGATCACTGTACCGAGAAGTAGTACCGAACATTCCAGAATCCTACCCATCGAAACAGCGTTCCATCACATGTGACTTACAATGCTGTAGTGAAAGGAGCATCCTTGCGAGTCAAACTCGGGCTTTCTTGCGATGTCATCAAAATAGTGGTGCACTTCTTCCTCGAATTTCTCTTACCCCGTTATGTAGATGACTCTATTCCATCTGCCCCCATGATGGTCTCTGAAGATCCCGGGACAAAGATTATAAAGGTATGTTTCCCTCCGGCGGCCATCTACCACCAATGCCCTTCAAATTGTTACTATAGTATACCAGCCCCGTTCCCATGTGCCGAAGTATGTCATAACCCGGAAAAGAGACAATTCTGTTGGGCGGTGTTACGTAATGTCTTCGGACCAGCGGCGTAAGCGGCACGCTTCACTCTCTCTCGCGCCGTCACCTCCTCCGCTCGACCGGACCACCACTCGTTCTCGCCCCCCTGTCCTTTTCGCTCCCTCCCTCCTCGCCCCCTTGGCTCGCTCACCCCGTTCACTCACTCCTTCTCGCAGCTCCCCGCTGGGGCCCCGAACGCGCAGCCCGAACCCCGTCTGCAGACCTGCGAGGCATCCCACCCGCCCTCGCAGCTCGCACCCGGCGGATCGGTCTCCGTTCCGGGCCGGAAGGCGCTACGCGCCTTTGCCCAACCACTCACTACTCGCATCGCACCGTAGTTACCATGTCATCCGTCCTATCTCACTAATAGTACCTCCTTCCCTCGCACAGCGCACACAGCGCCGTCCAAAGATGGACCTGAATTTATGTGTATGACCATTCTCTTAGATTTCCGCAGTCCTGATCTGCCATCTACAACACTATTCTATTCTCAATTTTATTCAGGTCCACCACCGGCATGGTCGGGAAGATGTCGAGCTTCAGTATACGCCGTGAGACAAGGGACGAGAGTGGTTCATACTTTACAGGTCTCTGTCGCAACCGATCAAGCAGTTCCGCAAATGAGGAGTTAACAGGACCACTGTTCCATTGCATCATTCTCTCCTTCATTCTCGGATGAACCCGCTCGATTTCTCCGCCATCAGATTCTTTTGTGCCCTTCTTGCCTCTCGCATTTCGAGCATGATGGTTCCCTACTGATGACTTCCACCTGTGCGCTGTTGCATCTGTTGCAAAGCATCTCGCATTCGTGAGGGTCGGACTCCTGTCAGAACTTGGACCATTTGACCCACTCTGTGCGATAGTGTCTTTCTCATACACGTGGGCTGGCGCGGACTCTTCTCCTGGTTAGACTCAACCTAAACTAGAGTTCACGACATCGGAAGACGCCACCATACAGATGCACTGCTTTCCTCGTTCTATGTTTCACGCCACCGAGCTAGAATACGCAAGGAAAATACATCCCAGGGCATTGTTCAATCATGACAAGACAATCGCTTTTCAGAGACACGAGATGGGCGTGGACAAAATCGTCAGCTATCTAATCGACCGGACAAAATAGAAGAATGCGATGCGCGCCTTACATACTAAACATAAGGAAGAACGGAAGGACGATGGCGGATGGCTACAAACTTACGGCCAGCGCATCACACCGGCACCGGCTGACGTCTCATAACGAGTTCCGTGCTCGCCATACAATACGTTAGCGGCTAGCCCCTCTTCCAAGAAGCACGGCCTTCCTATATCGTACAAATACCTTCCTCCTACGTGTTGTACTTGTAATCCCTCTCCAGCGTCCAAGAATACCATGACTTCTACTTCGCAGCCTGTGCTCAATGCACTGGTCAGCCTTCAACAGAAAAATTACACGTCCCGTATGTGCATTTCAGCTTGCGAGTGTCCAACATTCTGAGTCGATCATAGTTGCTTTGATCATTGCTGTCGGATATGATTATGGTAAGCTATACTACTTTGTCCGATTCAGATGTGGGATGTAACTTTACACTCAGCCCTAACATTTTCCAAAGAGGTATGTCACCATATACTTCTCGGGGACCCATGCGTGGTTTTCTCATCGATAAGCTGTTGTAGATGGAATACATCTGGGTTGGTACATAATCGCTTGTCAGGATTATCATCTTGATATGTCCACTGGGACAGATCAAACCGTGGACCTGGATTTCTTCGTTCTTCGTTCTGGTGTGTGTTCAATAGATCCCTTATCGGCAATAGTACACAGTCACTATCTGCAATAAGCTGAAAACTGTCGCAGGTCCGTTATGCTGGCCTTTACACCTTCTTGTGGGTCTGTCGTACATATGACACATACAGAACGCTAATCCCAAGTGGTTTACCAGTGTCTCTGCCCTCTGTATGTATCACCGTCAATACGTGAGGTAAATCAGATCATGACCCCGTACAAAGTGGGAAGCAGCTTCCTCCTTGGCTCTGAAGCGGTGCGTTTCCCGCAATGCTGACGGTAAACGAGTGCATTGAAGCAAGTGTATAGATGTGAGTATCTGTCGCACCTGCGTCTTGGGGACTTCCTGCAACAACTGACATATGAAATAGTTGTAAGCACACTCACAGCCTGGTTTCCCTGCCTACTCGATTCAGGGACCTACACAGGTGAAAAGATGTTTACCATCCGTGAATGTACATACCTTCTCTTTCTTGGAGCAGCCCACTGTGAGTTGTCGCATCTCGCCTTCATGACGTGTAACTATGACGCTGGGCGGCAGTCGTGATGATCCTCCGTGTATGGGCAATGTACAATCGCTCAGCCCTAGTGCTCACCATTCTTCTCGTGCTCTTCTTTCTGGAGATAATTTCCAGTATCCTCATCGCTGGTGTCAGCTCATATTCAAAAATTCTGTCGGGTATGTACAAGCCTATGTAGGCCGAACCAAACTGCACTGCACTAATCAGCTGTACACTGCCGTCCTTGGCCGACAGTGACTATCACGCAAGTCTTAGGCTCTCATTTCTGCACGGTGCAGACTACCTCGTCCGCTTGGTTGAGAATGGGCATCATTTTGCAAATGATACATGTCACGGTGTTGTGCGCGTTGGCGGTCGCCCGATTTATGACGCAGACGCTTCAGATGTACCGTGCGACCCAGCGGTGGGAAGTTGCGCGTTACACGAACTTGCTCGTCAACCAGGGCATCGTCTACTTCATCATGTACGTCCCCTTCTCACTCTCCAGATCGAGGTTGCGAGCGAGCCAGGCTGCAATCGAGCTGACGATGAACCTTGGCACCGACACAGCTTCTTCTTGTCCAGCCTCGTCAGTCTGTCCTCCAATTTGGGAGAGGTTCCAACGGGGGAATGGGGAACGATACTATCGTCTATCGTACAACTCGTGCTCATGTACACTGTGATCCCCCGGTTCATCATACACATGCGGGATATGTGTGCGTGCAGTATTCAAGGTGGTAGATGTGGCAACGAGATTGATGCAGGGTTCGGTTTGCCTGTTTGGATACCGATCGAGTTCGCGGACGTTAGGCAGAACGTTGGGTTCAGGGACATCGAAGGGATACCAATGAGGATCGGGGCGACTCGGACGATGTAAACGGCGATGTGTCCGCATGACGAGATGGTCGACATTAGTACCTTGTGGTAGAACTTCTCAGTACTAGGGGCCATTCAATCTACCAGTAGATGCTCACGAACGTGAAATGATTCAAAATAAGTTGTGAAATACTCTATGGATTTCCGTACGACACCAGTAGCTAGTAGCTACACCATCATCTCTGCACGAGAACGAGGTTCGATTCATAAGGATAATGGATAGGCATAATGATGCAAAGATCAAGATGAGGAACACGCGGAACACAGGGCCAGGGTAACGTGACGATGAAAGGGAGCTATATCGAGAAAACGAACAATGGGTGGGACAACAATAGATGCTCACGCGGGGCTGGCTTACAATTATGTGGCCAAGCGAGCATCGTTGCGGACGCCCTCGGTCTTTCTTTCGACGCCATGGAAATAGTCGAGGGCCTTCCTTGCCTTCTTCTCGAGTATCTCCGCGTTTTGAACTTCATTCCCTCTGTCCTCCATGGCGTTCCTGAATCGCTCCCGAAGATCCCAAGACGCGTACCGCAATACCTTGCGCGTTTCGCGACTCACGCGTCCCGCATGCGCGTTCACGAACGACTCTTGTTCCGTAGCTCCTTCCTCGACTTTGAGTAGTGAGGCGCGGATTCGGCGACCTATATTCTTGGGTATCGAGCTCGGGAGTTTGACGATGAAGTACGCCGTGGCTCCAACTACCACCCCACCGACGACGGGTGCCACCCACTTCCTTGTTGACTCGTCCGCAAACAGCTCGGAGATGCGCACGGCACCGTCGATGAAGCCACGAATGCCAATTGCCCTGCCTCCGACCATGGTCAAAGCTCCTACACCCACAGAGAGAATGCTAAGAGCCGTCGCATTCTTTTCCCTGGCGTCCTCTACCTCTCTCTGTCCATCTCCAAAGTGTGTCCATAGATGGTGGTTGAAGTCGAACAGATCAAGGAAGGAGGTATCCAGCATATCGGGACGTTGCGCTAGACCTATTCCAAGATTGTAAACGCCACCAGCGACAACTGCGCTGGCTGTTCCGGAGGGGCGTCGACGTGGGGAGCTTTGTTTGCCCGGTCGAACGCTGAACATGGCTTCTGGCATAAAAACGCGACGTGATCTCTCCACACCCTCTGGGAGGAATTGATCTACGAGAAGTCCGATCCTTTTAACACCGGCAATAGCGGTAAGGCGAGCCTCGTCCTCCGCGAGGATGACTGCGGCATCCACGCTCTCGAGTAAAGCCTTGCGTACGTCGCGAGCATAGTCCCAGATGGCAAGGAAACCAGGGAAAGGGGGAAGACTAATAGCGACGTCCACGCCAGGTTGTCCACGACCGACGCGTTCGAGAGCAGAAGCCAAGATGGCCTTGGTCCTATCTGCGGCAGTAGAAGCTCCACTTTCTTCAGCGGATTCCAAAGCATCCTCCAAACTGTCTCTTCCGCTCTTCATCTTCTCGAAAACTGGTCTCGTCCTCTCCAGATCGTCCTTCGCACGATCGATGTCCGCCTGGGCAACGATGGCATTTGCGCCGACAAGAAGGTCGATATCAGCCAAAAGTTTGAACAGGTACGTTGAAGCTGGCTGTAGTTTCGACTTGGACCGTTTGGTGAGGACAAAGGAACGCAAGGATGATTCGAGGTCGTCGAATGCGGGGTTGGCAGTGTACGGACGAAGGGCAGCGATAGAATCAACAAAGTGGACAAGGTCTTGCGCATCCTCGTGGGTGCGAGGACTAAACTCCTTGATCTGCTCTAGGACCAGCCGTTTGCACTTGTCCTTGTTCTTGATTTGCTCGAATTTGTTAACCACGATGAAGAGGTATGCCTTCTCATTGCTGGCATTCGTGAGGAATTCCTTCGCAGAGAGAGTAAAATGATTTTCAGCTGAGACGACGAAGACGATAACGTCAATTTCTTCTTGGCGAGCAAAAACTGCAGTGGTCTTGATGCTATCCCGGTTGAGGCCGGGCGCATCGATGAGAGAGATATCGACGACCCCATTATTGAGGAGAGATTCTGAAGCGGCCCTGCTGTCCGCCAGATAGAGCTTCAGCCTTGGCTGGGCGCCTTCGTTGTCAGTCACGATGGTCTCGAGGTCAACAAGAGGGATGCGTGTAAAGGTCAATTCGTTCGCGATAGAATATTCTACGCCGTCTTGGAGAAGGTGGACTTCTTCGACTCCGTTGTTTTCAGCTGCATCATGGACTTCACAAAAGGCAGTCGTGCAAGGCTGCTGGTCAACGGGCATTACCTCACGTCGGAGTAAGGCGTTGACGAAAGTGGATTTGCCAGAGTTGAGGTCGCCCGTCACCAAAACCTTGGATGATGTATCTTCGACACGGAGTCGAAGTTTGTCCATGTGTTGGAGAGCGGCGGATATACGCTCATCAAGGAGGTTGGCAATAGACCCCTTCTCCAGCTGGGAAACGAGGGCTGCGGGAGACGTCGAAGAACCATGGGGGCCAAGTTTGAGATCAAGTCGAAGGATGCTAAAATCATACGATTTGTCAAGGACGAGGTCCTTTTTCGTTAAATCCTCCGCAGTTTCATCGGCAGAGTCGTTATGGTGCTCCCGGGCATCGGCGATGGACGCCAGAGTGACAGTACGAGCGGAGCCTTGGCGAGAGGGAGTGTAGACGATTTCCGTGTAGTTGGACGGATCGTCGGCAAAGGACAGAGAGCGGCGGATGGAACGACGGGGCTTTGGTGTCGACGGTGGGTCCGATTCGTCAGCCTGCTGGTGCTGGAGTGTGGGATATCGGACGACCCAGTCATTCTTGTTGAACTCCTGCAAACCCGCCAAGATAGACTTGGTTGCATCTATTGCGCCGAGCAGGCTGAAAAAGATGAGAATGAGGCTGAAACCCGGGTCAATTGGAGCACGCCGGCTTACTTGTCCTTTTGCTCGACATATGCCTCTTGAACATCCTCAACCTTGAGCTGCTTGGCGGCAAGGGGCAGCGGGACTTGCGTTGCAGCTCGCATGGAGAGAAATCGCCTGCGATTCAAACTTGCACAACGAGCACTCCCGGGACCCGCAGTCTACCGACGCCCTTTGTCATCCGTTGCTTAGTCAGAATATGGTTTGACCCCCATAAACCAAATCTACGTTCTGGTCGGATATGACAGGGAGCCTACAGAATCATTTCTTGCCTTGAGTCAATCGGTTTGTTCTTCGCAGACCCGTTCCAGTGAAGTTCCTGTTCTCCATTTGGCCTTGCTGTAGGTTACACCCTGTGCAGTAATGGACTCACTCGTCGTGGAAACGCTACTGCATTTAGTTCATCATCCGTGGGTACACGCGAAAATCACTTGTGGCACTGGCTCAGCGCCTGCAAAATACTCTCCACTCCGACCAGGATGGCTACAATGCGCGCTGTACTGATCGACGGTGGGAGAGGGCCTATCGAGAACCTGTATATCGGAGAAGTAGAGCGTCCGTGCCCCAAAGAGGGGCAAGTGCTCGTAAAAGTAGGTGCCCTGCCGGCCATCACTTCTTTACATCAAGATTCATGAGATACGGTGAACTTAGGTTGCTGCGTTTGGCCTGAACCGCATGGACCTAGGGCAGCGTGAGGGCATGTATCCTCCCCCTCCGAGCGCGTCGCACATTCTTGGTGTCGAATTTTCCGGCGTTATCCAGGAACTTGGGCCCGGCGTTGTGAAATGGTCTCTGGGTGATGAGGTGTATGGCCTTATCGGTGGTGTATGCATTTCGTAACTTCCGAATTGCAAGGAAATGGTCTCGTCCTCACCTGGCTAGGGAGCGTACGCCGAGTACGTCGTGTGTAGTCAGGGTGTTCTGATCAAAAAGCCCGAATACTTGTCCTGGGAGGAGGCTGCAAGCATCCCAGAAAACTATATCACAGGTGTGTTTAGCTTCAATTCCCACCCTCATCCAGCAGGCATCAAGGGCTTGATCATGCTCATCATGTATGCAGCCTATCAAGCGCTAGTCAAATACGGCGAAGTAAAGAAAGGTGACGACGTTCTTGTTCATGCCGGTGCCTCCGGCGTAGGCATTGCGGCCATCCAGATTGCTCGAATATTCGGCGCGTAAGTTTTCCGAAAGGCTTTAAAGCCACGCGGAGAGAGCGCCTGAACGTATTAATCACCGCTACAGCAACTCAGTTACAGCGACGGCGTCTACCAAAGAAAAGTTGGACTGGCTCCTTTCAATCCCAAATGGGGCTACCCATGCTGTGAACTATACTACTGACGATTTCGCGACAGAGGTGAAGAAAACGACCAACGACAAGGGTGTCGACGTCGTGATCGATTTTGTCGGGCGTACACACTGGGAAAAGAACATCGCTTCTATGGCGATTGACGGAAGGATGACCCTGCTTTCGTTCTTGAGCGGTAAAGCTGAGACGTTTGCTATCCGCGAAACATTTTAAAGAATACCTGTGCAAAGGAAGCGAGGTCCCTTCGGTCAATCTGCGGCCGATCCTGTACAAGCGACTCAAGATCCAGGGATCCACGCTGCGGTCTCGGAGTTTAGAGTATCAAATGGAGCTGATCAACAGGTGTGTGGACATCTTTGTCAACACCGTGAACCTCGGAGTAAGCTCATTTACGATGAAAAGTGCCAGCTTTGTGGCGATAGTTAATCAAATAACTGGCGCGCAAGGAAGGGGCCCGTTACGAACCTATATTCATAAGGTTTGTGTGTTTCGGAGCCTTCCCTTCTACCCGTTTGGAACGGAGAATTTGAACCCGGTTACTCAGGTCTACCCTTGGAGCGAGATCCAACAAGCACACCGCGAGATGGCGGAGAACAGGAACAGGCGAGTGGATCTTCCTGGAGGTATAGAAGGGCCCTAAGTTAAGTTTCGTTAGCGGCAAGATCATTGTGACAGTTGCCTAGGCAAGCGACGGAGATTCTGCGAGTGTATGTATTGACGTAGAGAAGACTCCATCGTGGTTACGGTATGGACTCGTTTGTAATGGAGGCCGTCCGGGGACGATCGAATGTACTACGGCTGGTCGAAGTGCTCGGGAATATGACCAACATTAAAAAGGCAATGACATCCTAACCCCATGTACTGTTTTCTATCTACAAAATGCGCCAAACGCCGCTGCAACGGGTAAGAGCGGTAATCGCAGAGACAATGCAAGAAGCCCTTCAATCCAAAGTTCCGAATAGGGAGGAATGAAGGAATGGCGAAGAAGCAGACCGTAGGCACGACAACAGTGGGGGAACCGTCCTTCGAGCCCACCTAGCAGAACGGGTCACTTTCTTCTGATCTCGAAGTAACTGAATCAAATTTGGTGCTCGATTAGCTGCGACCGATCAACCTACACATGGTCCAGGGCTCCTCGGGACCTCGGTCGACACTGGTCTCCAGACACCAACCACGAGTAACTCAGGGAATATTGTGAAGAATGCGGATTGCTATCAAGTATGCCACAGTGGTACGCGATACCCATGCAGACTTCTCAAGTCACACTGGGCAGACGGGTGTTATGTTCATATAAATCTGAGTCAGCTGGGCGACAACGCGCGTATAGCTCAATGACTTGTTGCAGAGCTATCCTTGGCCTCGTTGGCAATGTGCAGCTACTCTGTAGTGTATTTCTGACGCAGGCCCAGATCTATGACAGCATAACTGCGGTGCGAAAGCAGTTGGAACATGTGTGGGCTTGCTTGGCCAGATGGCAAGAGATGACCGATTACCCCTGGCGCAAATTAAACGAACCTGCGACGCAGGGGTGCAAGGGTGTGGGTATTTGCTAACAGGCCCTCTTGAATGAATGGTTTTCGTCAGCTGGAACTTGAATGCCCCTTCGATCTCACAACGAGTGCGGGCCGCGAGCGGCAATCGCCGATCTCGCGCGTGGACAGCGGATCTGCAAGCGGTCTGGCTGTGTGGCCGTTCCATTGAATTGGTCACTGCTCGCGGCGTCAAACGCAGCGACCGAATCTTCTCAAGTGTCTACTACGAGCGTCCCGTGTGAGTGACCTGATACAATGATCTCCGTATCCGTCCTGTGCACGTCGGTTCCGGCATGGCTTGTGCCCCTTCTTGATTCAGGTTCCGTCTGCCCCTCAGCAGTGGTTGAGAGGCGATGTCACTGGTCGTCGTTTGGTTATTTAAACCCCCCCACCCCCTGCCGAACAAGACAGCATCTCCCCATTCTCGTTCAGCATGAGTAGCCACGCCAACAACTCATCTCAGCATCAAACTGGCCACGGCCAACCCAAGCCATCCCAGAACGCTCCCGGTTCTCAGTCACACCTCGACCCCCGAGGTCAATCATATCCTCAGTCATCCAAGACACCCCCGCGCACCACAGTCAGTGCCGGCGCGAGCCATGTGGCACCCGTTTTCTTCTAGCATCCCGATGCAGTTCTCCTGCCAGTTGCTGTCGCATGGTTGTGTCCCGTCACGCGCCCCATGGCGTCATCGTCATCATCTCCACTATCACCAATCGCCCCCAGTCGCACATCCCGACCGTCGCTTTCTACACTCTATCTTGAGGGCCTTGTTTCGGGGTCACAACCGTCCCGCACGAGGGCTGTGTTTGGACAGTGTGACGCTCCGTCGCCGATGAGGCACCATCTAATCACCATTATTGTCTATGGAAGGAACGGACTGATAATCATGTAATCGTCATCGGTCGCCGCTTGGTCTTGTTTACTCTACCAACGTACTGCGCCGCTATTCCCTTTCTGTACCCCTCACTAGCACTACGCTAATACGTCGTTATCTGGTCATAACTTTGCTACCACAGTTCCCCAATGTCACAACTGTCTTATTTAGTGAACTCGTTTCTGTCCGCGGGAAGGAGGGAAGGACCCCAATTACTGCCGAGAAAGGGTGCGTCCACCAGAGAAGTCGTTGCGAATCGTCGTCTCGCGGGGAGCGTCTCAGTGCTCAAAATGAAGGTGAGACTCCGCGTGATTCCCGATTGTCAAACAAACACCGGGCATTCTTTCGCGGCACGTCCTGTCAACGCATCGCTTCGTTGTTACACCCTCTTTCGTCCTCCGTGTCTCGTTGCCGTGTCAAGTCGAATGGGTCCTTGCCAACGACTCTGACGCTCAACGCAACCAGAATAATCGTTCAATCCGCTGAGGGCGCTGTGTGCAGATAGAACTTGTGCAGTGGCATCGTCCGAGCAGCTAGGAAAGACTCGAGTTAACGTTCGGCAGTTAACGTTGATCTAAGAGGACCGGTCCGATAAAATTAATTCCAACTCCACCCAAACTGAAATTAAAATTCTAAAACTTCGCCGTCAACTGCATTACATTCTATTGTCCATGGATACGCTTGTCGTCGGGTCGCGAGTCACTTCTATATGTCTCAGTTCAAAGTAACGGATTTATCGCCCGTGATCGATAGAACGCCACACATCCCCGAAGTCGGTGAGATCTACAACTTCCCCCGGGTTCCCGTTCTGAATACTCCCGTGACCAACTTTCCCGAGCATTTTGCTTCCCACCACTCGAGGATGCAGTCAACGACTTCGTCCTGACGCTACACAGAGGTTAGCTCCATGGTGCCGTGGACCGTGCCAAAGGCCTACCCCTGAAAAATTGTGATCCGCGTCCTCAATAAGATGTAGGTTATGCGTGCCAGGTGTCCTCGCTCCGAATATGCGCGCGTAGATGATCGCGTCGTATCTATGTGTCTTCGTGAACGTTTCCTCTCGTCAACATAAGGGTTACCCACACGGGTACCGTTTTATCAGCGAGGCCGTGTATAGTAAAGACATCTGTGGTCGATGGAAACTTGTCCCAGACGATGCCCGAGTCCCAATGCGAGAATTCCTCTAGGTCATGCGGATATATCTTTTGCACGACGGTTTTTCGTGCGACTACCACCTTCCAGTCGTAATATCCCTTGGTCGCAAATTCTTCCTGATAGGCTTCGGCACCGTCTGACCAGGGATGTGAACACCTTTAAAGCACACGGAACTTGTTAGTCACCATATATTCGCTAAATCGAAGCTTTTTCAGTCGTGTGGAGTAAGAAGGACTTTCATGTTCTTACATGCATCCGGTAACGTCCCGATACGTTGACCAGAGCGCGCACCCGCTTCCCTTCTTCAGAGGTGCACAGCCAATGCATACCAACGACGGAACCACGAGAATGACCGACGACCATGTCAACTTCATAACCGTAAGTGGCGCGGAGGTATGCGACGACCGTCACAACGTCCTCGATGTCATCGGCAAACCCTCCCTGTCTCCACTGTCCAGCACTTTCGTGGTTTCCCCTGTCAAGTGGAGTGCATTAGTACGGGCGAGACCCCACAAATGTCGCGCTATACCGAAAGTCGAATCTGAAAGAATCAAATGGCAACCTTAGTGCGAGTCGTTTTTGGAATAAGTAATCTTTATGTCTGAGAGAGAGAAAGGTCTTGAAGCTACGCAAAATGACATATTTATTGCAGCTCACCCCATCGTTCCATGCAAGATCTGCGTGTGATCCTCAGTAACACGTATGAGGACTCGGGGGCAGGCCCACCAAGGCGATCTTTCTCCCATTTGTCGGCTGTTGCGGTTCCAGCTGCTCTAACGTGCCGACGAGGGTGACATTCCCAGGATGATGGGGTATATAAAGCTTGGTGGATGTTCTATCCATCGTCATCGTGGTGCTCTTTCAAGAAGGGTGTCACCGGCACCTGAGCGGGAGCGCGCGTTCCGGTTCCGTAAATGGCAGGTGTAGTATTCATCCCCTCCGGCTGTCCGATACCGACGAGCTCGAAATCTGCTGATGCGTCCCTAGATTGATGACAGTGCCTACGATTGGCTACATGCAGGCCAGCACTGCGAGATCGTTGTCCCAGGCGCCCAGACCCTCTCCCGAGCCGACGGTCGCAGAGTGAAGTGACACCGCCCTGTTTTTGCCTGTTTGTCCTTCGGCGGCCGCCAGCCTCCGGAACTCCACTCCCGCCACCATGAAATGTTCCATTGCCGTTGTACTTGGCAGTGTTGTTGCGAGCGTGGCCCACGCCCGGCGACCCTGGGAGCTCGTCCTACGCACAGACCCTCTCGATGGTCCCTGCAACATTGTCTCGTTTCGGTTGGCACAGGTACACAAGGGCTTGACCGGCCGAGACGTCATCGAGGAGGTGAACCCAGTTCCCGTCCCCCATCCTGGGGCAGATCACAGCGTGTACCGCCTCCTCTCCCACGACGCAGATTCCCTCTTGTCGCAGGCCCAGTTGCACTGCTCCAACGACCTCTTCGCTCTGTTTCCCGGTCTTCGACGCCATTCGACCCTGAATCAAGCCCCATTTTCGCGGGACGGCTTCGACGCCCGCGTTTCGAACCTCGACCTGCCCCACTTGGAACTTATACCACTCATCATCTCCGGTCCCGCGGACAATCGCGTCGACTTGGCCTTCTTCGCTGACGGGTGTACGTGAGCCTGTACGGTATGCGGCCAGAACGTTGACGTGTGCATGGCTAGACGCCTCTGGTGAACGACAACGGTTTTTGGACGATGCCACTCGGCTCGCCCGGGACTTGTCGACGAATCAGACGTTTTTCACCGTCAAACCGTTGCTCAACTTTTGGGCGGTCTATGTTCCTAGCAAAGAGGTCTTCCTAGCTCGTGCATGAAACCACGACGTGCTGACGTCTGACGACAGAGCGGCATCGGCGTCGGTGGGAAAGCAAAGGAGTGAGCGCTACCGATCACAGCTCGAGCCAATGAGGTTAATGCCTTTTTCCGCAGTACGCCATTCGGTTTGTACAGGGATGGAACCGAACTGAGAGCCTTGTATGCCAACAATTCGGACATTGCTCTCGCGGCTTGCGCGTCCCTTGGTGACAAGTGCGATTACGCGATCTTGCTGGGTTGGTTATCTCGTTCTTCGGCACCGTTCTTTGGAGCTGAAACGTACATTGACAGCGAACGATCCGTTGTACGGCGGTACGTTGTTATCAGGAATGGGAAAAGGAATGAATAGATACTCATAAGTCATCCCAGGTCTCGGAGGGGAATATACGTAAGGCGGCTGTGGACGAGACCTGGCAACGATACTGATAATTGGTGCGACCAAAGTACAACGACTGCCTCCCTGGCCAACGGAGCCCTCGTGCTCCGCCACGAAATCGGACATTCCATCATCCAAGTCGGAGAAGAATACGACGGTGGCTTCGCTTATTTCGGGGTCAACGCCGCACGCAACCCCGAAGAAGTGGCGTGGCCGAACTGGTTGACCTATCGAGAGCACACGCGCGTGGAGAGATGCGTGATGCCGATGCAGGCGTATCCATGGTTGCTTCTCGACGTCGCGAAGCCGTGGGCGATTACGTTCCCGTCGTCCGGGACGTACATGCGCCACCTCGTCAAGTTTTCCTTGTCTGGAATACCCCGGGCCGACGACCTGTTTGTCTTTCTTGACGGCTCCGATCTGAGGTGGACCCCTCGACACGACATTGGCGTGGACAGGTGGCATTACGATCTGCTGTTTGAGGACGGGCTTGACGAGGGCGAACACGTGCTCGAGTTTGTGCTCCGAAACAGAGAGATCCAGGGTCAGGCACAGCTGTGCAGCGTGGAAGTGCTCGAATACGGGTCTCCGGATGAGTGAGCGCGTGGCTTTCGGGTTCGATGAGGTGTTTCGCCGACGTTCCACTTCCCCAATTGACAGGTTCAATGCGACGCGAGGTCATTACAGCCTCTTCCCCACGTGCGTCCCCACCTCGCGTTATCGATTGCTGATGGTGACGTTCCCCTGGTAGATACGACCTCGACAACGGGACGACGTACCGTCCGACCAACGATGACTGCCTCATGCGTACCGTCACCAACCCCGACTTTTGCAGTGTCTGCCTCGAAGGGCTCTGGCTCTCCCTCCTCGCGCGCGTCGACCTCGTCGAGGACCTCCGCATGACGTGTGCGGCTGGCGGCGATACGATGCGGGTCGAGCTCGAGCTAGTCAAGCTAGCTCAGTTCAGGGAGAAGCCCGTCGAGCGCGTCGAGAGCTACGCGATCGAGTGGACGAGGAACGGGCGGGCCCTCGAGGCGTTAGTCAATCGTACCCAGGCGGAGCTGAGCGAGGGTACATATCGCGTCGACGTCACCTACGCGATAGACGAGGTGCGATCAGACCCTCGAGGGTATCTGCGTGCGAGCAGGGCATTCGAGGTGACGCCCAACGCTTGTGGATGACGGTGACGATGCCTCACACGTCTCACTCTTGGGAGTTAACGTCTCTCGTCGTGAGCGTGATTCAATTGTACGTATGATATGCAATCATGAAAAGAAATCGAATCGCTCTAGGAGAAAAACTAGTGCAGCACTAGGGTAATAGATCGAGGAAGAGATGAGCGATTCCGTACTACCAGCAGTGTGCGAACGAGCGTGAAAAATGCTAGGGGGTGGTGTTCAACGTGGAGGAGAAAACGCGACACGTGGGACGAACGAACGGTTTTCCACTCCAGTATGGTATTGTGAGAACTAGTATGGTATACCGCGATGGGCGAGCGAAGCGGAATCTGACACATCGCGGAAAATGGTCAAGAACGGATGGACGATGGACGGGTAAGAAATTATGTGGAGGCGAATGAACGAGCAATATGGGGAACAGCAAAAAGAAAAGGCCCAAAAGTACCCAAAATCACATAACGATGCACTTGCAACAACCTCCTGCGACGTCGTCCTCTTCTAGCTCTTGTCGGCGCTGGGCCGGGAATTCGGAAGACGGCCGCGTGACGTTGATGGTAGGCACCTGATGCTCTGCGCGATAGCGCGAAAAGGGTGCAGGGGAATCAGGAGGATTGGGAACTGTTTTCCGAGGATCTGGTCGGATGGGTTCTATGGGTGGAACAAAGGGTCGTATCGGTCTTGTGGGTTCGGTAGGAGATTCGGGAGGACGTGAAACCGGGTCTTCTTCGGGAGGGGGTGTATGTTGTGGAGTCCGACCAAACTCGTTCATTTGAATCTCCTCAAAGTTACGTGGCGGCCGATACTTTGTAAAGTCGTACCCAAACGTACCGGGGGCCTGTGTGAAGAAACCGTTAGCATGGAGACGACGTTGTACTGGAGATGATGGCGCACGGGTTGTATAGGTGGATATTCTGACGACTTTGGTTTCGGGCTGCCATCCGCTTGCTCGTACAGACTCTCCAACCCTCTCTTGCGTGCTACGACAGGAAGCACCACCTGAAGTTCGCGGGGTAGTGAGCGGGAAAGGAGACTGCAACAAAAAGCGTTCACTTGCCTCGTCCCAGTTTCCAGACTTTTGCACAGGCTGGGTCCACGTCGGTATAGCGTTCACTATGTCACCTTCTGGTGTCGGATACATTGCGATGGAAGTCCTCGGGTCTCGCAACATCGCTGGTGTGGGTTTGGCCTTTGTCTTTGGTTTCTTGGGGGTAGAGGGCAGCGGGCTTTTAGCACGGCGTTTGGTGTGGGACTGATCAGACGATTGGGATGCTGGTGAGGTCGTGCTTGACAAGGACCGCGAGCGAGACCCTGAGGTGGGCGGAGACTGGATGGAGCTCTCTGTGCTCACCCTCAGAGGAGCCGAAGGGGTACTGGATCGCAAGGGATCCGAAGGCGTCCGAGTCGCATGCTTGGGTGTGGTATTCTGATCGTGAACGGGAGCGGTTCTCGTAGGGGTTTCGCTACGGTTAAGAGAGACGTCAGGTAGCGAAGAGGGAGCGGAGAAGCTCGAGTGGACAGTGTCGTCGGCGCCAGCGTATGCGTCGTAAAATGTCTCGGGGTCGGTGTCGGGATCAGCTTCGATGTCGGTCAACGGACTCTCGTCGAGAACCATGCCGATATCTTTGGTCGGCTCATCGTCGAGGTAAAGGGAGTCGTGGGTGCCGGCACCGACGCTGTCAGCTCTCTTGCGGCGAGGGACAGAGTCCATGTGGGCAGATAGGTCCCGAGATTGGCCACGAACGGAGGTTTGAATGTTGTGACCGTAGTTGGCGATTTGCAACATTTCTACGTGTTTCGCGACACGGAGCTCGCCGACACCACCGTTTCTGTGGACATCGCCTCGATACCAATGTTCAAAGGGACGTTCTTCGGAGTCGGTAGAGGGTCTGTGGTCTTGGATGCGAGAACGAGGAACGGGTTCGGGAGGGGTGGGATCGGGTGTGGGTAGCTGGTGGGGACGGTGGTTGGCGTTGCGGCTGTCTGCTCTCTGTGCGGTGCTACGAGCATGGCTGGAGGCGCTGGTGGTGCGGGTGCGCGCGACGATTGTGGGTATGCGGGTCGGTTTTACGTCCGAGAGGGGGGCCGAGGGGACGCCGTCGGGGGAGGGGGGCTGTGAGTGGGTGCGTGTGCGCTTTGGGGTACCGTTGGGGCGGGGAGCGGTGTGCTCGGCGGGTGTGCGGGGGTACTGGAGACTGGGTCTGGGTATCGCGCTGGGGGCGGCGATGGAGGCGACGGACATGCGCTTTGCGAGGACGCGGGATTCGCCCTCGAGTCCTGGGCAGGGAGATTCAGCGGAGGCAAGAGAAGAAGAGAGCGCGCGTACGCTTGCGGAGTGCGGGTACGATCGTCTCGTCCCATGTCCCCGTCGCCGCCATGCAAAGTCAACCGTCGATTACGAAATCTCTATCATGCGTCTCTTCCGCAAGCCTCCCAGGGTACGAACCCCCCTCCCCACAGACCCCCGCGGTCTCCCCGTCCCACACGTCCATCTCACCCTCCACGACCCCGCACCATGCCGTCTCCGCGACCACTACCACGCAACCCTTCAGGACGACCTCATGTACATGTCCTACCTCCACCACTCCGGGCCCCGTCCACAGCCCCGCGACGTCCGCCTCCGCTTCGACCCCTCTGACCCCTACTCTAAAAACCGTCGCAACACCCCCGTCGGCGGCGACCGCCTCGGCAAAAAACCCGCCCCGCCCACCACCCCAGACAACGTCGTCCGCCTCGACCGCATCGTCCTCCACACCATGCTCAAAGACGCCATCACAAACCGCAGCGTCCTTCTCAACGCCATCGCTTCCCTCCGTGCCATCTCCGGAGAGACCAACCAGGGCGGTGGTCGTCCTTCGTCCCAAGGCGTCCAGATCGTCCGCGGCAAAAAGTCCGTCTCCGGCTGGGTCCGCCCAGGCCTCCCCATGGGCGTCAAGGTTGACCTCAAGGGTCCCCAGATGTACAACTTTCTCGCCGTGCTCTCCGAGTTTGTCCTCCCCCGCTTGCGCGAGTTTCCCGGCCTCGTTCTCCCCCCCTCCTCTGCCAACATCCAGACACCTAGCGGTGTAGCCGGCGTCGTCTCCTTTGGTCTCCCCCCAGAGGCACTCGGCTTGTTCCCCCAGATCGAGGTCAACCTTGAAACCTACCCAAAGACCCACGGCATGCACATCCATTTCATCACCAACGCTCAAGGTCAAGGCGCCCAGAACGCGGCGAGAGCTCTCCTCTCTGGTTTCCAGATTCCCTTTGCTCGCAAATAGTCCATTCGCTACCCCGTATTAAATATTAAATAGTGGGAGGTCTATCCTGTCTGCAGAGTGTCAATAAAAGTCCTGCTTCCGTGCGGAATATCGTTGAATACAAAAGGCCGTCGACAAATGAAAGTAACCTTCACTTTCGCTCGGGACACGCTCTCGGCGATTGCCCAGCCGCGACCGGACCGGTTCCGAACTTCGATGTAATCTGTTCTTTCCTTGTAGACGTGACAACTGGTGACGACGGGAACTGGAACACCTTAATCATCACCTCTTCCACGGAAATGTGAGCTGAAAATTCACCAGATTTCTTCAGTAAAGGCATCCAATCAATTTCCAGGCCCACTGGCATGCAATTGCAATTGCATTTTCAGGGAAAATTTGCAAGATGAGTGATAAGATGTCTGTAGCCTAGGAGAATTTGAAAGTTTCAATGCCACCAAAACCATACTGACCCAGTGTGCAGTCCACAGCCAAATGGGTTACATTAACTGTCCACCTCTTTTCCAGTTGGGAACCTATTCTCAAGAGAATGTAACCTGCACCTCAGCCCACAGATTATCAGCATGTGCAATCACCCCTGAACACTCCATAACATGTCTGTTATGATTCTCAGCATACTCAGTATGAAGGTTTGGACCCTGAGATGTACAGTGGCTCAAAAAAGTGTCCCAATATTATACATCTTAGAAAGATTAATTAATGGAAAACAAACACTTGCAAGATAAAAGATAGTAGTTACTCTGAGCACTCTAAAACCACTTGGATCATGTGATTCAGTTGTCATGCCACTAAGATATAGCTATTTTAAAATGACATGTCATTGGGACACTTATTTGAGCATCATGTTGTCATTCATTATTTAGCAAATAACATAAGAATTTAACAGGTTCTGATAGGTGCTATGCATGAACCTTGGAAAATCATGTAAATTACATAATTATGAGATATATAAATGGGATGTATCCCACTCAGCTAATTTAACATCATCATAAAACCCATTTCTGCCTCTATAAAAGCCAATATCCTCTCTCCAAATCTTTATCCATTAGATCTCCTCCAAAACTGGTCTGGAAAAATCCACTGTGGATAGAGTTATCCAGGAATACCTCCTAGAAAAAGAAAACATCAAAATAGAATATTCTTCCAAGCTTCTTTCACTTATAGAAGAAAATTTGTTTCTAGCATTACTACTTGGAAGGCTGAAAATGCTGTTCAAACTATCTATCTTATCAATTCTGCCCTTTCTTCTCCTATCTGTTCTCAAACTGTTTGCAATGTGCTCAAGTCTGCTTCCCTAAAGGCTGTAGTCAAGAAGAAAAAACCTTTTTGATCTGTCAAACATAGAAAACAGAGGCTAGCCTTTGCTTTAAAGTATCAAAATTGGACTGTGGAGGACTGGACTAGAGTTATTTGATCAGATGAGACCAAGATTAATAGAATTGGATCAGATGGAAGAAAGTGTGTGTGGAAAGTGGCAGAAGAGCCTTTGTAGGATAGAGAGGTTCAAGGGATAGTAAAGTTTGAAGGAGGTTCCTTGATGATTTGGAGATGTATGGGATGGAACAATGTTGGGATTCTGGCAGAGGTGGAGGATAAGATGAATGCTGAGCAGTATGTCTCCATTTTGAAGGATAACCTGCTTTCAAGCATGGAAAACTCTGGGATTTCTCAGGAGAACATTATCTTTCAACAGGATAATGACCCCAAACACTTTCAAAAGAGCTCAGGATTGGCTTTACTCTCATGGAATCAAGCTTCTGGACTGGACAGCACAGTCTCCAGATCTTAGCTCTATTGTGCATCTCTGGCAAATCTTAAAAAAAAAAGCTCAATAGCTATTCAAGAACATCTAGAGGAGTATGGGAACTATGAGAGAGAATTTCAGTGGAGTGGGGAAAGATTGAGGTTAAGGAGTGTCAAATATTGATAGAAAGCATGCCTAGGAGGTTAGAGGCAGTTGTTAGGGCCAAAGGTGGACACACTAAATACTCAAAGTCTAGAATTGAAATGATGCTCAAATAAATGTTCCAATGATATGTCATTTTAAAATAGCTTTATCTCAGTGGCATGACAACAAAATCACATGATTCAAACAGAGCTGAAATGCCTGGAGTGAGTACCATCTTCCATCCTGCAAGTGTTTGGCCTTGTTTGTTTTCCATCTCCAGAAATTAATTAATCTTTCCAAAATGTACTAACATTGGGACACTTTTTGAGCCACTGTATTACATGGCAGGTAATTGTATATACTAATGTAGGAACAAGGCTAATAATACAGTGTAGATC
>JBBPTO010000034.1:0-80352 GCA_038094155.1 Pulveroboletus cf. aberrans | reverse complement strand
ACGGCTCGTGACAGATCCTTGGTCAAACGATAGCGCGTGACTTATTACCTGAGCATGGGATGCAATCCAGTGGCGGGTTATAAGACACTTCTCTTCTCGAACCAACATTTTATAAGTTCCATGGATGTTCCTTTCATACATTCTTGGATACTGACTCGACAAACTGTCAGCATTGCCCGGGGTATCCAGTTCATTCCCTTCGCACCCTATAATAGCCGTCACGGCGTACTGTGGCTACGGTTGACTAATCGTCCATGTTGTGTTTGGATTTTTCTATTCTAGAGAATAGGTTCACGCTACAGAAAAATATGACATGTTCGAAAATTACTCGTCACTACCACTCAAAGTATGTGTCAGTCATCCCCCCCCTTCCACACACACATGCAGATTAAAAATAGTAGGCAGTCACTACCTGTTCTCCAAGTTAGTTTGCATGGAAATGTTTGCATTCGGGATCTGTCATCAGTGACTCAACACAAACGAGTCAGAGCACATGTTGGGCAATGGGCTTCCGAGTTCTTATACCCAAACCCAGAAGTCAGTAGCTTCGAATAGGAGGGTGAGACATGATGGGGTTCCAAAGTTTTTGCTCTTCGTCCTATGACTTGAGGGGGAAAATCGCTTGAATCTCAGTTTGGCCGTCTTGAGTCCATTCTACTGGCAGACCAATTCCCAAGTTCACTGTTATTAGAGAGTGAAATGTCAATGCCATCCAAGTTCCGCTAGCTTCCGCCTGTTGCTCAGTGTGATTCATAACCAATTCACCAGGTGATACCAAACGTAATGGCCAGTGCTACATCTCATCTTGCAGTATAGACCCCCAAGTTGTAATATATATCTTCGCGATGAAACCAGGGGTCTGTGCTGTGAGGGAGAAAGTTAGGTTAGATAGTAGTCGCCAATAGGTCGGAGCCATGGGACGGTTCAATATACCGGGTATGCGTTTAGAAGGGGGCCGGTCGCAACTCAAGTTGTAGAGTCTCTGCCAGTGATCGACAACACTTACACTGTATGACTCGCCTGGCGCCATAAATCCGACTAACACTCGCCAGTGCACGTTGGTGTTGTTGTACGAAGCCGCTGCGCAGTGACTCGGAGCGCAGTCGCGGTTACCTATGGTGGGAGTGCCATCGAGCGCCCGCCCAATGTTCGGGTAAGACTCGGCGCACGGGTTCCAAACATATTGCCGAGTTCAGTCTGGTACCGTCGACCACTGGCAGTTCTGGGCGCAATCGGCATCATGATGATTTGTTAGATACTAACAGCTATGCCACAGACTGTTCACAAACTGCCAATCCGCTGGGCGGCCCCGAACCCGGATCGTACGGCCGAATAAGATCTTAAACGTTCTGGATGATGAATCCCTGCATGACACTGCATCGTCGTGCGTGTACTGGAAGTTATACACAGCGCAAAGCACCGCTCGTTACGTTTCCAAAGCTTACATCAATATGCTGCGATATATAGTACTTTCAAGCACCGCCATTCAATAATCTCATTGACGAGCATTGCCTGGTCCCTGACCTCGCGGCACTGCAAGCAAACACGTTCACAGGCATCGCTGATGCGTCAAATGCTGTTTTCTCGGAGCTGTAGCGCCGTTCCTCTTATATATTTCGGGCTTGGCCACGAGATATCACCTTGTCATTCCTCGGCATCTCACTAGTATGGAAATCCTGGCTGACTTAGTGCCTCCTGCCTATTCATCATCTTTCCCGCCGGTCTACTCTTCGACCCCGCTACCCGGAGAACAATGCATTCAATGGACCCCGAAGCTGACGGCCGACTACCGCGAAAGCTGTGCTTTCACATACGAAGAACATGGAATGTCTCTTACATTGCGAGGTTGTCGAGAGGAGGGTGGCATACCTACCTTCGGGCTGTGTAGCACTGTCCAAGGTGAGTTCACACCCGCAAACAGAAGCAGGATCGTGTCTGTATTAGTCAAGGTCCGTATCACCATCCCACCCTACTCACCAATTCCTTGATCTTGTTGTAGTTAGAGGCACAGATTCGGGTGAAATCGAAATCAGGAATACTATCCCATACTCTTTTCTCCAAAGAATACTTGCTCTGGCACAGAGATGACCTGTCACATGGGACGTGTCCCAGCACATTGCCTGTCTCGTTGTCCTTTCCATCCACATATTTTGACAAACGTCATGGCCGTCAACATCGTCTTCCGCCTTCCATGTCTATCAGGGATCCTTGTCGAGCGGCTGTTGTGCACACCCTAAATGTTGTTGTGCGGAAAGTCACTTGCTCAGTTTTTCCTCGGACCAAGTGAGTGAGGCGAACGTGAAATTTAGGGTTAAGGTTTCGAGCTCATCCAAAATATGCAGGGATATCTGTCTGTCTGCGCATTTACGTTACAATCCTCGGGTTCGTCCACCTAGGCCGTCACCCCCCTCTTTCTCTTCCCTGAAAGTCTGTCCGGAAGAATGGAAAGAAGAAATTTGGGGAATGACCAAAACAGCCTCTACTGAGAGCGAAGGGCCACTTGTGGCCCAATGCCATGTGAGTCACGCAGTCCCGCTTCGTGGTCTACATTTAACTCCTATCTACAAGCTGTTCGTGCCCTCGGTTCGGGTGTTCTCGTCATCCGATACTGTACCGTTCCACATATTATTCTATTCGTCTACGTCATTTCTTGGTAAAATTGCTGGGGATGTGACACAAAGCGACATCTGCCTCGAGAAACCCATCCACGTATTCCTTCTACGACAAACGACTGTGTTGGTTGAAGACTCAAAATACGTACGAGAAGAAGTTCTCAGTATAGGCAAGGTCTTTCCAAGTTCATGGACTGCTATTAGACCTATCTCAGACAACATGACAACCTTGAGCTGGGATGGTGAAATTCACTGTGAACGGCCAGTCGAATACTCCAGTTTTACCACTTCTGTAGTGGAAATCCGAGTGAGTCTTGCCTACGCATTTTACAGTCTTCGTAATTCGAACACCTGTGGTAGGACTTTTTGGTGCTCTCTCTGTTCGTACCCCCTGGCCCGCTGAAATCCATTCCTGCGCAACTTTATCAGATGTTTCCTATCCGTCTGGTCACGCACCCTTGGGTCGATAGATCCTGAACGCTGTTATAATAACACCATTATTTAAGACTTAATTTAAGTATAAATATCCGCTCGACATGGGTTTATGTAGTAGCAAAAGTATGTTTTATTGATTAAAGTAACGTTTGAAGAAAGTCAGAAAGTCGGGCCATCAGAGGAACTTCTCCGATTTCATTGAACGAAACGCAGATTGATCATATGATCACACTGGTTCTACAAAATCTTCATATTAACTGGCAATCGTACAGTGGATGGGGAAACCTGAGCCGATCTGAGGCAATGCTTTGATGATCGTGTAGTCTTGGAGTGGAGCTCCAAGTTGATGGCAACTACCGGCCTGGGCGCAGTCTCAGAGGCTCGTAATACAAACGAAATCGCCAGCAATTTCCCGATACTTAATCATCAATGGCTGTCTCAGAGAGGGTCTTCTCCCTCATCCACTCCTGCAAAACGCTCACTGCTGCGTTCGCCACTGCAGCTGGAATAGATCATGATGCGTCCCCCGGTCATCTAGTCAAGACACTATATGATGACGAACATCCCAAGAAGCATCACAGCCTGTTTGGCATCAGTGGTCATCGCGAGGCACTGAAGGAGATTTTCAACCACACAGGGAAGAAGGATGTAGAGCGTATTCAGGCGATCGAGCCAACCCAAGAGGACCTAGATCTGGCTGCTCAGTGTGGTAATTTCGGTTCGCGACCCAGCGATTTATTTCTCAAGGTCCGTGTGCTAGTATTGCGTTACTTGTCGTGGCAGAAGGGCTTCACGAGCACGGATCTACTAGATGTATGTCGATGTTCTGGCTACACTTGAAAGTGACCCCTGGGCTGGTGTCGTATCCCCGCCACTTCTGGGCTCCAGAGGAGTTGTGAATCTGTCCATAATCTCTCTGTAGGGTTCCACCATGGTGATGCCAGGCCCGACATGAAGGCTAAGGTGTTGACAGGATACCAGACATCATGCAACACTACTACGACTGCATTGTCAGTGCAGAGCACGAGGTTTTCCTTGCCACCAACTACTGGGAGGCGTCCAAGGCGTCCAAGTTCGTCTGTGATGCTTTCAAAGAGCTGTCGAGACGCGCGGAGAAACGGGGAAAGAAGGTTGTCGTAAAGATGATTTACGATCGCGCAAACCTGAAGATGGTCAAAGAGAGCCATGTTCTTGTCGACGAGGAAGAATGGTTGAGCGATGAAGTGAAGCTACCGAAGAGGAGTGAGATGCCATGGCTTGATTTCGAGCTCGTGAACTTCCACCAGTGAGTAACGTATTAGATCAGGGCCTCGTCTGTTTCACTGTGTCCAGACCTTTATTGGGAACATTCCACTGTAAATTCATGATCGTCGACCGAACGGTGGCGCTGGTGAACTCGAACAACATCCAAGATCGTGCAAACATGGAGATGATGGTACATCTCGAAGGTCCTATCGTGAATGGTTTCTACGACATGGCCCTCATTAGCTGGTCTCGGCCAATGCACCCGGCGCTGCCTTTGTTGAACCGTCCTTTTGAAGAACCAGAGGGTGGCTACAAATTTGGAATGGATAATAAATACGCATCTACACACCTTCTGGACGGAAAGGATGGCGCAGAACTTTACCACAAGTTGGTGGGTGGGGAAGTCCCCTCTGATGCAACTATAGGTGGCAAAATATTCATCTCGGGAAAGTATCAAACAATTACTGAGCATCTAAGTTGGTCCCCGTTCATATTCACACAACTTCGAGGGCTCACGTCGTTGAGTCTAGACGCAGAAAATCAACCTGATACGCATGGGACCCTTGAATTCCAATTGCCCAAATCCCCTGATGATGAATACCTGCCTCACGTCTTCCACGCAACACACGACGAATGCCCAATGGTTCTCTTGAATCGCGCGCCGTACGGAAAGCTTGGAAATCCGGATGGTGCAATTCTGAATGCTCAAGACGCCGCATGGCTTGCGGGTTTGAAGTACGCAAAGAAGAGTGTATTCATACAATCACCAACCTTCAATGCTGCGCCAGTAGTGGAAGGTGTTCTGAATGCTGTGCGTCGCGGTATTGAGTGCACACTATACATAGATGTTGGATACAATGACGGGGGAGAGGTGCTGCCAGGACAAGGTGGGATCAATGAGGAGGTCTCGAAACGAATGTATGCACAGCTGCACGGGGTGGAGAAGGAGAGACTCAAATATTATTGGTATACTGGTGAGCACCATCACTGTCATGGTTGGAGTGAGGTCAGACTGCAATGGCTTCACAACAGGAAAAGATCAAGTCAAACCGATCAATGCATCCAAACAAAAACGGAATTGTCACGTACGTGTCTCATCGGTATTGCATTACACTGCCTAGAACTTGAGTTCAAGGTGAAATTGATGATCATCGACGATGCTGTGGGCATCGCCGGGAACGGAAACCAGGGTGGGTTTTGATGTTCACCCATGAATCTGTTACACCGTCTAACATCATCGGCCAGATACACAGTCTTGGTACCATAGCCAGGAAGTGAACGTAATGGTCGATAACCCCGCCGTTTGTAAAGACTGGCGGGATACAATCAGGAGGGTGCAGAATACGCATCTTCATGAGTTGCAGAAGGATGGAGTATACCTCGACCACGATGGAAACCCGTTGACGGACTCGACGGGAGTTGGCAGTGGGCTTGCAGGAATTATTAAAGGCGTACAGGGATCCATTGCTCGTGCGCGTGGCACGGGCGGGTTTTAGCTGACCGCGCATGATCTGCAGTGTATAATAGCGACAGCACTCCCGCAATAGGAAGCAGAGCACATCGATCGGTCAGCGACACACGATTCATGGTCTGAAGAATGGCACCACAAATTCTCACCATTCGGCACGAAAATGCCCAACGAAACGCTGTCTGCAAGTAGATTAAACATATGGGACATAGAATGATTGACAGATGTCATCATTTTATCGTGCATGGGCTGTTGTCACCGTCACCGTCACGGTGACCCTTTGAACCGTGATGCACTGACAGCTAGACGGCGAGCGCCGGAGTGGGAAGCAGTTCAAGATGGACCACATGGCAGACGAACATTACCGATCGTCGCACGTCCATTGCTCGTCTCCCGGTCGTGCAAGTCCATTGCATCTTGACAGTGAACGACTACTGGCATGCCCTCCCCATTACCACTCCCTTCACCTGGGTACACTGCAACTCCGAGCACACACGAATACCGGGTGGAACTCGGTCCTCGACTGCGTCCTAATAGACCACCTCGCTTGTTTGTCAAACAGACGAAAAACGGGAACGTGAGTCTGAAACTGGTTGACCAGGATGACCAGGTAGCGGTGCCCGTGTATGGTATTGGCGCCTCCATCAAAGGCACGGTAGAAATTAGACAGACTAAGGGCGTCACCAGCGTGGAAGTGCAGGCGAGTTGATCCTTCCTCTTTGATAGAGCAGATTGTTGAACAATGTACTCAGGCTGAGGGCATCCTCGAGCTAGAAGAAATTGGGGAAGGGGGGAAGTCTACACATAGGTTATTCCTGAACAGGAACATGCTATGGATCAAGGATAGGATTCGAGAAGCGCCTTGTCCTAATTCGCTACGGTTCCATTTCGTGCTTCCCACAGCATATTCCAATAAAGACGAGTCATTTGTATGTGACCCAGTAGATTAACGATGACATGATCCTCACATAACGCACCAGCTTCTGCCACCAAGCTTTGACGCTCATCTTGCAGGGATCCCAGGATTCCGAGCAAATGTCCGATATAGTGTGACCGCTGTTGTGGTCAAACCTAATGATGTTTCCAATATCGTGGTCAGATTATTCCGTAAGGACAAAGACGATGGGTGCGTAGGTGGATGGATCGCTGTCTGTCAGGTTATCCACCCTTCAATACAGGACTCTCTCTACGGCATTTTTGTATCTCCCTCGCGCTCGCCCATCTACACCCATACCTGCTCCTCTCGTGGCGACCCCCTCGAGTTGTGGCTTCGCTGAAACGCCTCATTGGAAGTTATATTCTTCAGTCATTGAAGCCAACCAACAAGAAACCCAAAACGTAGTGGCCAAGGTTCGTTTGTCGGGATTTAAGATTTGGATCGCGCGGTCATGGCAATTGTTAGTTTTATGTCCCGACAACACAAATCCTTTGCGTTCGCCAACCAAACCCATTCTATCTATCGTTTCATTCCGACCCCAAATCCTTGCACATTTTTTCGCCTCTGGCCCCCACGGCTGGCCTAATCTCCCCAAAGAGTCAGACAACCCGTATTCAGCTCATGCGACAGATATCGGTAGATGTTCGGTGAGCCTTTGACAAGGGAATGGTGAGATTCTGGCATTCTGATTGCCGTTCTAGCAGCCTAAGGAATGTTATCATGTTGGGGACCAAAGCAGATATCTGGCGAGTTGATTGTATTGGTGAAGGGGCATTCAGAAATGCAGTACGTTTCGAAATGAATGAATATTTAGTATATCATTCTAATGCTATTTGAAGGGAAAGGGGACTGATTGGGTAGCGTTCTCTGGCGACATCTTTATTTCTAATGAGGTAACCGTCGGAGGGTTTAGAGCCAGCGGAATCACCGTACGGGTATGTTCACCATCCACGTATGCGTTCACTGTCATATTGAAACTGAGCCACAGGACTACTTGGTACTAGCCATGATACCTCCTGACTTTATCAAATCACCATTCAAGGAATTGAGAATGGTTATACCAGTCCGACTGGTAACTGATCGTTGGAACAACGACAATGCAGGTCCCGAACCACATAGTCTCTCGTCCATATCCTCGTCCGCCTCGTACGAGGAAATTGTTGCGATGTCCAAGCTTTCCTACGCCTCCCACAATATGCCCACCCTGGCTTCGAACTGTTTCCCTGAATGACCTCGGAGGGGGCCATGTCATTGACTATTCCTGCCATCCGAGTAATTAGATTTATGCCTCTGAGCTTTGCCAGCTTGTCGATTCCCTGACATTTGTACAATACTACTAGTGTAACCCATTTCAACAGTCGGCAAGCCAATACTTCGTGATGTCATATCACGTGGGTACTTGGTATATAATCCTGCTGTGGGGCCCTGAGCTGGACTCTGCACAGTTCGTCATGGCTAGCGAGACGATGCCTCTACACAATACCACCGATCCCATACCACCAGTAAAGACAGATAGTCAGCATGTGCAAGCACCACAGTCTCTCGCCGGGGACTTGAGGACTGGAGCTGACACCTCTCCCCATCAGGGTATGTCACACGCGCGAACGGCCTTCTGCTCCCATAACAGCTGGGTTCTCACATGCTTCCATACCTCCTGGCAGATGATGGAATCGAGGTACCCGCAGACCAGATCAGGAAGCCATCCGAGGTCAACCGAGATGACCCAAATATCAATGTCGTGGAACTGCCGCCACACAGTCCGACATTCAAGGAACAAGTATACGGTGAGTTTCCCTCGTGTTGCATCCACAGACAACCTCTCGGACAATTCCTGATGCTAAACGCCAGGTTATGCTAAAGTAAGGTCTCTGGTTACACCGTTCGCCGGTTTGCTGACGTCCTTCGCGTGGAATGAAGTTGATTCGAGGCACGGTCAGTTGTTCCCTTGCTATGTTGTCGAGGGAAGGCTGATATGTTACAACGGACAACCCATTAAACAGGTGCTTGGTCAACCCAATGTCAAGGAGGAGGGTGCAGAAGTACTTCGCGGGGAACACGGCATTCCACACCGCCGAGACTCAGAGTCTAGCAAGAAAGGCTGAACCTGACATTGTGTTCATTCTAGAAGGTCTGTACATGCCATAACGTTCCACACACCATTCGCTTTGTATAGCATGATCGAGTCGCGTCCTCGGAAATAAATGTTCGGTTAACGAGCGCTTGTGGTTATATTTGTGCGGGCGCCTATCACCACCCAAGATTTATTCCCTGTAAAGGCTAACCTTCTACCTTAATTTCTTCTACGTTTGGTAAGGTCGAGTGCTCGGCGCGAACCTGATCAACAATATTTCCGGCCGATGGGCCTCTAACCCAGTTAACCACCTAATTGGTGGGGCCGTCAAGAGCTGAAACACTACATTTCGATATTAGGAACGGCCCTAACTGTGAGAATCATAGAACCACAAGCAAAGTGATCCGATCCCACCGCACTGTAAGTACCAGTGGGAACGAGTTGGAGCTATGATGCGAAGGTCGGAGAGCATATCATACTAACCGACAGAATATGTGAATATATGAAACCCTAATTCTTGTACACATGATAGGTTCTGCGGAAGAATGACGTAAACTCAGAGAAAGGCCCAGGCCGCAGCCAGCCTGCAGCTGAGGACCTGGTATGAAATCAAATGACCCACGCTCTCGCGAAGTCGATCAGACCAGTTCGACTAAGTCAAATCCAAAATGCTCGCCGTAGTAGCAAGTCCTTTAGCGTGCAAGAAGCCTGAGGCGCTACAAAGCGAACACTGGCATTCCGACTCGGTACTAAAACCGATACCGGTGCGTATACCCGAGAGGCTCGTTAACCCGGTAGTCCCTAGCTGCGAATACGCACTTGTGGTGAGTCATCATTTTGCTGATGTGAAGTAATACCAGACTCATCGAAGTAGAAAACGAACATTGTCCAGATCAACGAAGATGGGATAAAAAAAGCTGCTCGTTATGTACGTGCCCGCTCTTGTGGTAGAAGGGGTTGAAGGAGGAACATTCGCCGGCAAGATTTCACACAGGATATTCGAAGAGTCGTACACACCACGAACATGGCGAACCCAGCCTCTGCACATTTGCCCTCCAGAGCCGTACTCGGCCTCAGACTCGCTCACTAAAGAGTGTCTCAACTGGATTTTCCTCATTTCCTCACTCAATTTCAGCTTCTGGTCGAAAAGGGAGGGAAGCGCAGAACGATACGGGGTGGAATGGCGGGCCGGCTGGGACACGGGGACGCGGGTTATCCACACAGGATACTGGAGCCTTGTCGCTGCCCTAAACCGAGGTGGGTCTCAGTGTATGTTAGCATCTTTGTGGGAACCTGGTTGATGCTCGTTATGCCCGGATATGCAGCTCTGGAAGAAAACATCCCGATCACTGATCCGTCATTCTATGCGTCCGAGGTGCTGTGCCCCGACGCGCTGATCGCGCATGTTTTCCGTCCTGCACCGATGTCGAAAGAGGAAATGCCGTTACTCAAGGAACGGATCGCAATCATGAGGGAAGTTGGATGCATCCTCTGCAACGTACGTCATCCGTCAGGCCCATGAGATTGCCGTCTGATGGCATGCGCACAGAACTTTGGCGGATCGTATGCGGGCTTCTTGGCCACTTTCCAGAGATCTCGACACGGTTGTGGAACAGCACTGGAGCTTGTCCAGACTGTCACCGACACCTTTCCCTCGTTCAGAGACGAGCTATCTATCGGCGGACGTCGGGGTACGTACCTACACTTCCGTTGACAAGTACTTCGTTGTCTCAACGCAGTTGTCCAGTTTTCTTCTGGAAGCGCGCCCAGATTCTCGTCGCCGAAACGTGGGCAGCGTTCTTTCCTGCTGACGCTTCCGTCTCACACCCACTCTTCCCACACGGTCCCGGCGCTTGTATCTCTTCCCTGACTATGTTCGCAGACTACCGAGTTCCCCAGGTCCTCCATCACCTGGGGGTTCTCGTGTACCCAGCGCCACTCGGGGAAAAGTTAAGGAAAGGCGAAGACATCTCGCCAGGGTCCGACGAAGAGGTCAGTGTGAGAGCAGCAAGTATCGTGAGCGTGGAGCGAATGAGGAACGAAATATTGAGGCTGAGAGGTGACATCGAGGAAGGATCACTCAACGAAGTCAGCAGTGTATTGATTGATTTTTACCTCTGGGACTTGGCGAAAGGGATTGAGATGGGGCACGTCAAAGTAGAAGGGATCCCAAGCGTACAAATGCTCCCGGCCCATAGAACGAGAAGTGTGTGGTATTAGACAATTTAGCTAGAGATTAGTGCTGTGTAATTTCCTCCCTTGACAAGGCAGGTTGGTATTTCATGATTGTGGGTCGCGTTCGTCCTCTGCCTTGCTTTTTCTTGAGCGAGCATTGAGATTCGCAAAATTCCTCCTTTCTGGTGCTACCCATTCCATTCCAACGGATTTCATGATGTCTTCTTCTTTCTCACTGGCGACCAATTCCCAGTACCCGCCGCGCTCTTCCATACTCCCGTGCTTGGCAATTTCATCGAAGGAAGCCGTCGTGGCCGCATCTTGCCATTTCCACAACCCATATTCGTTGAGTCGCAAACCAAGTCGGGATGCAGCCTTCCGTATAGCAAGATTGAATTGCAGGTCACCCGTCAGGGCTATCGAAGCTGCACCTGCACAACGACGTGGGACGTAACTAACGTCGCAATTAAATCGCTGTTCAAGACACAAGCATGTGGACTCACTATATTTCAGCACTGAAAAATTGGCCTTGAAGCTTTTGTACGCCTTCAATCCTCTCCGCCCTTGTCTCCCATCCATTCCCCTCTGTTTCATTCTCACCGCGTCCCGGGACCCTGATGATCCCATCCCACTTTTGGGCACCAGCAGTGATAGTAGCAGCGAGAAGTCCTCGACATTCGAGGGGTGAGACAATTTCCGTCGAAAATGCGGCAGTGTCTGGCAAGCTCCGGGACTTGAACCTGGTCTCAACGTGATTTGCGAAGAGTGGAGGCAAAGTCTCATATTTAGACCTCTGTTTTATCGTAGAATCGTTGCGCGGAGAGCCTTCAGGTGGAAAGACGCCAGTACTTCGAGGATGTAGGATGATGAGGGTGACGAGTTGAGCATTGGCTGTTCCACGGCGGCTGAAACCAATAAGATTCGATTTTGAGTACACGAATACAGGACACACCACTCACAAGCCACCGCTCAGCAAAACAGTGTATTTGGATGAGATATTCTGGGTCACGAAGTCCTGTGGGGAGGCACAATGTAGGGAATTACAGGAATGCGAGTATCCAACGAAACTCACACGGACGGTCAGTGCTTGTTCCCGAGTGATGCGACGACCAAGGGTAATCATGTATTGTGCGTTAATTTGTTGAGGGCGGCTTAGCGTTTGTAAGAGTTCAGGTTCCCTGAGATCCTCCAAGGATTTACAACCCGCATCGTAGAGTGTGCTGGCCTTTGATGGCCTATTTACAGACGATGAGACACGGGAACAGATGGCAATAAACCTGTGTACCCTATACCCCTGATGCTTGACAACCGGGATACTACCTCTGCTCTATGAAGAACCTCAAGACTCTTGTGACGATTGAGTCCTGTGGGCTTCCCCGGAGAGTGGTCTACGTTTTTAGCTTTCTTTGACTTGGATGGTGTAGGGGTTTCCTATGGCCCACGGGTTGAGAAGCCACGGAATGATGCAAGAGATAGAGGACCCACGGACATAAGGAGTTCCAGAGAGGCAAGCATCTATGCGTTTCGCGATGCGTACGCCAATTCCGTCGAGCTGTTGCATCTGTGAGACCAAGGTAGGCCGCACGAATAAATATGAACTTGCGTGTCTGACTTGCTCAACGGAGCGGACTTGCTCGGACAGCTGACCAATGGTATTGATCGCTTTCGAGTAGGCTCGCACCTTGTAGGAATTCGCTGACGCGGCTGATTTCTCCTCTTCCATGTCTGAGACCCTGGTTCGTATTCGCGCCATGTTTGACGAGGGCGAGACTCACATCGTGTCAACATTTCAATGAGCTTCTCATTTGGGCCTGGGGACGTCGAATAGCATCTGAAGAATGTTCGTGCGAGAGGGGTGAAGGAGACAGTATGTTTCCTGAGGAACATGGTTGGCAATGTCGGCGAAGCAACTTTGTAATTGATTACATAACGCGCGCCATTCGCGCCCTTTCTCGTCTACCGAGAGCGCCTCATCAACGATGACCGACACGCCACCCACACCGCAGCCCTCGACGTCGTATCCGACGACAAACATGACAAGTCTTACCGACGCACAGCTCAGGCAGACGATCACACAGCTGTCCAACGCTGCAACGAGCCAATTCCAACCATACGTTGCTACAGGTGCACAGACTGTGCCATCCAAGGGTCAGTTGATGCACAGACGCGGCTGTCCTACGGTGCTGACGTCCTCATCAGCTTACCTGAAAAACGTCCACACGTGGTCAACCTCGACAACGACGCCCAAAACGGGGACGCGCTCACGCCCACGCGCTGCCAAGGCCGCGCCGGTGACACCCGCTCCAACGACCTACATCCCCGCCGTGTATCAAGCCCCACCCCCACCGTCCGTCCCCGCAGCACCCGTCCCGCCACCGCCTCCACCTAACCCACCTCCCCACCCTCTCCCCGTCACCACCCAAGCGCTCCATACGACTTACCCGACCCGTCTTCGTACGGGTACGTCTCTCCTAATGCAACCTATTCTCAACATTCCTTCTGCCACCGCGCGTACGTCCACTCGGCGCGGGGGCATGGTCAACTACGCTGAACCAGGTTCGGGGGACGAGTTCCCCGACGCTGGTGCTATCGACTCGGATGACTCGGACTTTGTAGCAAGTGGGGGCACACGAACTGCCTTACGGCAATCTAGATCACGGATGGGCAGCGGAATGTCAGTCTTCCATTCTGGGAGCGGACTATCGACACCTCAGCTCCAACCTCTGCAACTTCAATCACAGCAGCTGCAGAGACCGGTGCAGCCAGAAAAAGCGGAGCTGGAACAAAGCTATCTTGGTATGATCCCTCCGTCCCGATTTATTAAAGCCAAACCTGTTGGCCCCACTGTTCACGAATATCCGTGAGTCTTCTTCCGTATATTTCTTCAATGGAAACTGGAATGTCTCCAACATCCATTTCTGTGGCACGTTGATTTTAATATGACGGAATGCACAGATCCCCCGACGCCCTCGAGAACCACTCTCTGAAACGCACATCTCTCGTTCCCATTCGTGTGGAGTTCGAGACCGAGACCCACAGGATTCGAGACTGTTTTGTCTGGAATCTCTACGAAACATTGATCAAACCCGAGACATTCGCAAAGATTTTTTGCATGGACCTTGACTTACCGATCGTCCCATGGGCCGAGACCGTCGCTAATCAAATTAGGGCTCAGCTTGAAGAGCACGAGGGTGTTGCTTCGCTCGATTTGGGTGTAGACGATCACATTCACAAGCATGCGGACAGGGATGGTGAAAGTGTCGAAGAGATTCCCGAGTGCAGAGTCATACTCAGTGTGAGTCATGCCTTCCAATGTTTTCACTTGTCCCGTCTTCCCACTGCCCTTCACCCTAATCGAACGTGGGCACAATGTAAGGATCACTAACTGAGGCACACCGGCACCATCACACAGATTGACGTACAGATAGCTACCTATCACCTGCTTGACCACATCGAGTGGGATCTTCTCTCGCCCCTAACGCCCGAGGCATTTTCTCAACAGCTGTGCACTGAACTTGGGCTCTCTGGAGAAGCGATCCCGCTCATTGCACACGCAGTGCACGAGGAGATCATGAAGCATAAAAAGGATGCTATAGAGTGGGGTGTCATAGCAGGAGAACGCGAACCAGCGTCCTCCACAACAGAAGGACCTGTAACAGGGACAGCTGCCTTCGCCAGTGGGGGTGGTATGGTGATGAAAGATAAGACGGGTCTTGGCCTCGGGGGATGGGGGCGAACACCAAAAGATGGCAGGGGCCCGAAAACCCTGAAGAGCGTGTGGAGAGAGTGGTCAGAGGCCGAGGAGTTCAGGACGCGGTTCGAGGTACTGAGCGCAGAGGAAGTAGAAAGAAGGGAGATCGAGAAAGAGAGAGCGAGCAGGTGTGTTTCCCCTTCCCACGAAGCGTGTCTGCGATTCCTCGGTCCGCTGAGCTTCATGATCTACAGACGTCTACGCAGGGAAACATCGAAATTTCAGACCACACGGACAAGGCGACGGTGAATGTCTATCTGACGCAGCAATGCCACCATCAGCATACGCATTGATTCCAGTTCGTGTGCCTCGTCATCCACCCGAACTATCTTATTTCGGTATTTGCTGTAAGCCCATGCTGGCGTGTATGGGTTTGAACATCGATTTCGAGCCCTTACCACAAAGTTCCCTGGAACAAAATCACGTAAGTCACGAACATTCATTTCCGACCAACCGGTTCCCCTTGAGGTGAAGGCTCAGCTGGGAGATAAGCTGGGAAGACGATTCGGGCTGCCAGAACAATGGAGCAGGACAAAGCACAGAACCTTGTTAACCCTGAAATTCAAATTGGGAGCTTGGGAGGCCAGCTTCGAAGGGCACCTACGAACATCTCCAAATATGCCCACTATTCAATTCGCCACTAGTTCAGGCCAACGGGGTTTGTTCGCGAGCGAGAGCTGCAACGTTGTCTCCGTACGTTGTTGGAAGATTGATCATCGGGTAGGCATGCACGGCAGACGGACGAGCGACGGAACATAATTAATATGGTTGATGACGTTGCAGTCCCGCTCCGCGCTCCAGCAGGACGGATGTAAGTAATGAACGAACAACAAGACACGACCGGGGGTTCTTCCATTCATTACAGCTCTCGCGGGTGCTGATTTACCCCACCGTCGAGGCCGTGTTTCGTCTATCGGAGAGCAAGAGGGCGGGTGCTTACAAATACCCCCGCAAGTCCATTCCTATCATCACCACAGATTAGACTGAACTTCGATGAACCCCGGCCAACCTGGGAATCAGAGCAATGCTGGTGCAAGATCAGTGACACCCGATGATGCGGGTGAGACCGAAGCGAGGAGGGCGGGGACAGACTGATGAGCTGATCGCCGTGATTGAGACACGGTCTCCGGATACTGACTCACACGGCCCGCACATCCTCGGCGTATCTTCCTTCCGAAGCGGGAGTATAGTAATCTTTCTTTGTCACTCCCGTTCCTGGCGTGGAGTCGTCGGATTCTTCAGCTAATTTGAAGTACATTCTTGGGTGATAGGGAGCACGGAATAAAGATTGCATTCAAGTTCATATTCATCTGCAAACATGTGATCAACTGAGGTTCACAGAATGGAAGGTAGGTCGCAAATCTTGGAGTGGGCTGTATCGTCACTCAAATGCCCCCGAATACAGCACATGAGCCAACCTCGCCTTTCAGCGCCGCACTCCGCGGATCTCGCCTCTAAGGACATTGGAATGCAGCGATGCTGTATGATGGGACACCAATAAGGAGCGGACTGCCTTTGATCCCGTGGCTAATAATACCTGGTTCGGCCGACCACCCTTGAGTTTCTCTCGGTTTTGGGACGAGACTGTCCGCAGAGTACCGGCCCGTTTCAAATATAAAACAAACAGGGATGGATGAGTGTGGGGTCCGCCACGATTCTCATCCCAAATTCTGGGAACCTCGGGAGCATCCATGGGTCCAAAGCCTCCAGGAATTTGTCCTGTGGGCTTGAAGCTAGTGTGTGTTCCTACTGCCACACAACTAAGGCAGGTGGCTTTTCGTTCCGGTATTCGCCGTAAACCGTCCTCGGGAGAACTGGTGACCGTCTGGTCGTGCCTATAATCGGAATGAACCGATGATCTTGTGGCACTGCTGTCTCTGCAAAGATCAGGGGGAGAAGAGCGGCCGAGCTGTCATGGCAGTCGGGCGGGCCTGACCAGTACCACGCTTGAGATGACTGCCGAGTTCAGTAAGCTCACGAGCATACCGGGATGAGCGTTGGGGACGTGGTAAGCAATCGGATCACCTGTGAAATTTGAGTGCAACTTCAAGGGTCAAGGCGGGGGCGCGGAACTCGGTTGCGGCGGATGAGCATCAGAACGCCGTGAAACGCAGATTATTTATCTGTCCTATCAACCGTGTCAGATGGGGTCTGTCATTGAGTAGTTACTATGGTGCGAGCCCGCCATGGCCATGGTGGCTCGTCCGATTCTGGCACGGCCGTTGCGCTCTGCACCTTTAGAAATAGGGCGGGCTCAGGCTGGTTGCCACACGGATTCGTACGGCAGCGAAAAGCAGGAGACAGCGTCGGTTAGTGAATGTCAGGCCCGGACAAGCCACGTCAATCGGCAATGTGCGTGGGCAACGTGCCTTGGTGCATGGTCTATCGAGTTTTCTGGCAGGGCAACGTCCTGTTGGCGCGCTAGCATGCATGAAACGCACATGACCGGCTTTGGGACGCATGGCACAGAGCGCTGATGGAGCGTCCCGACCAGGCCTAGGCTGGGGTAATCTAGATAAGTTGAAGATAAGGTGCTACTGTAATGCGGGGTATACTTTCCATTGGGGAGGATACATAATGGTTTTTTATTTTATTCTATTTTATTTTTTATGTATCCGGCAATTCCCAATCTCGGACCGACACGGACACGGAGCCGCGAAGAATGCAGAAAGAAAAGACAGGTGGGGGCCTGAACACACGCCTGCTGCCCTCGCAAACCATCGCCATCGCCGTCACTGGCAGTGAGGACGCCCCCGCCCCCGCTGCTGTCGCCGTTATCCAGCTTCACGACGCGGAGCCAACACAGCCCATCAGACCGGCCCCACGCGAAAAACGAGCGCCGTGCTTGTTGCGGTGCGCGCGAGCTGTCCTTCCCCACGTTCGTCTCATCCCCGCCTCATCCACGTTTTAGAGGCCCCCGAGAGTGCTGTTGAAACTACGCACTGCTTTGCCATACGTTTACGACATCCGTATCGCTGCTTCCCAACGCAACGTGTTGCACTCGTCCCCTTTCCTCTCTCCATCGTCCAAGCCTAAGACTTCTCAATTAACTGTCTCCGGCTTGAGGCACCCCGGAGTTTATCCCTCGCAACCCTCGTTGCTTCTCCACAACTTTCCCCCTTGGCATCTATAGATCCCTATCGCATACTTGCAAGCACGCCGTAATATCACACATTCTTCCTCTCTAGTCTTCGATTCTTTTTCCACAGCCGGTCGAAAGCTCTCTCTTCTGATAAATTTGCGGACTCCGCCTCCAGAACATACTGCGTTTTCACCCCCTCTTACATCACCGTGTGTCCACCCTTCCCTCCAGGGTCACTCACTCATGTGTACTTATGTCTCTCCCCTTCAGTCCTTGTTTCCCTTCCCTGCTACCTTCCCAACCGTCATCTCCATGGACCCCGCTGCGCCCCCTGCGACAGCGCAGGACAAGGCTACCCCGCGTCCTTATAAATGTCCCTATCCGCTGTGCGGTCGCGCTTTCAGCCGACTCGAGCACCAGGTCCGTCCATTCATCTCTCCACTGCGCTCTGATCACCGATCACATTTCTTCAGACTCGTCACATTCGCACCCACACAGGCGAAAAGCCTTTTGTCTGCACCTATCCGTCCTGCGAGAAGCGTTTTTCCCGCTCAGACGAACTCACACGACATTCACGAATACATAACAACGACCACAGCACAGCAGGTGTCTCCACCCATGCTGTGAAAGGCAAGCCCAAGCCTAAGACCGAAAACAGTGTCCCCGATGACCTCGAATCTGGCATCAGTCTCCACTCATTCAGTAGGACTGATGGTCGTATCCAAGAGGCTTCTATCAGGGTGAAGAAAAAAGCGCGAAGTAGAGCAAACAGTGATGACGAGGTACGCAGTCCTCGTCTTTCTCCTTGCGGAATCCCCACCTCCCAAACTCCCCATTGTCGGCTCCCCACAACTTACATAACTTTACTAATCACTTTAACCAAACAGGGAGAATCCTACGCCCGACCCACCTCATATGAGGCATCCCACCATCTCCGGCGATCACAGACACAAGTGGCGCTGGCAAATCCTTCCGCATTTTCTACATTGTCTAGCGTGGCAATGGATGAACTTTATGCCCTCGAACGCGAAGAAGCCTTGAGACGTGCTGAATATGAGGCTCGGCACGCGGAAGCTCTCCGTCGCGCAGAATGTGAAGCTCGCAACGCAGAGGTCATTTACTTCCGTGGTCAGTCTAGCAAGAGCGCTACCACGAGTCCAGCTTCAACACCATACCACTGTGGACTAACCCTAAAAGGCCCAAGCGCTGATGTCGGCCACATGAACACACGAGACTGGCCTGGGGAAGAAGAAATGGGCGTGGGCCTGGACAAGCTCAATCCAGCCAAAAGGAGAATGAGCGGACCTGGTTGGCAAATGACACCGATGGAGCAGGATGGCCGTCCCATATTGGACTCAGCGCGCTCTGTTACTGTCCCTGAAGTGGCGAATGGTCGAATAACAACCCTTGGTCCTGGTCTACCCCTTCATTCACTACACTCGTCTCATCCACCGGTATACCGCCACCTTGGTACCCATGACGATTCTCCTTCCCCTCTGAGTTCCGACTCGGATTCTATTCCACCTCATCGTGCCCCACAGCATTTATCCCACGCCCCATTTGCGCGCCCGCGTGCCACATATCCGTCTGGCTCTTCTGCCGAAGTTTCGCCCCAAGGAATGACGAATTTCAAGCCCGAGTTCACGTTTACACCCTCCGCGAGCCCGTTCCTGGGACCGCTTCGCACGCTAGACCTTCATTCGACAAATCCTTCGCGAGCGCCGTCCCCTATTTTGTTACCTCCTACACACGGGCACACCCAAACAGAGGGACCTATCAGCCCAATAGAGGGTCACCGCTTCCGTCGACGCTCTAGGGGATCTAGTATTGTGGGAAGTCCGCCGAGCTCAAAGGGCATATTTGGCCCGGCTTCACGTAAGAAAAGCTCGGGCGATGTCTCACAGATGGCCGCTCTGCCTCACGTACATACTTACCCTGGCCAGCTATCGCTTGCTGCACAAGCAGATCGAAGCATTTACTCGCTACCAACGCCACAGCTCTCGAGTGGACCTAGCAGCAGTAGCGCGAGTAGCCCTGGTAGTTTCACGCACTCCCTGCAAAGTGGTGGACACTCGGCCCGCCCAACGTTTGAACTTGCACCGATGACACAGAGTCCGTCAAGTTCCCGCCCTGCTTCGCCTCCTCACGGAGTCAGCAGCAATGGAGCCAACGGTCACCATCTTGCCCATTCTGTTCGTCTCGCGTTTGGCATGACTCCCATTAATCCATCAGGACCGCCTCGCAATACGTCATGGCCTTCTGCAAAAGTTGCAAAGTTGAATGGTTCGGCAGGCTCCAATGTAGATCCGAATGCTTTTTCATCAGCTTCGGTTCCTGTTTCTCGTTCGGGCTCCCCACTGATTACACTGCCACCCCTGAAATTCTCCCCGAAGGACCCGTCACGCAACAAAGAGATGGACAGTTCGGACGACGAGAGAGCACGAGAGAAGAACGCGTGGAAGATCGAACTTCCGGGCTTCCGGGAATTCGAGGCTGGTACACGTGCTACTCGGTGACTACGCCATGCATATGCCGATCGCATATTCTCATCATTTCATGTCATGTCTTAAAACATGTTTTCCCTCATCCTGACGAACCACCATATCCTATTACTCAAAGTCAACTTCCTGTTGTTTTCCTTCCACAATTCATTTCCTCGTTCCATTTTCCATGCAACGATTACACCCTCTCTCTGACATAGAATTTCACTTTAGACCCTCTCACATTCAGTGTGTTTCGTTCGCATAGATGCGTCACGTATATAGGGATCAGGAATCTTGAGGACGTATTTTATGTAGTCTTAATATTCGATGTATCTACTCATCACTCATCACTCCACATTCAGCTTGAAGCTTGTATGAATTATGCAGGAACGTGCTTTTACTACCGGATTACCTTTCTCGGCTGCAAAAGACGTGCGAACTGGTTGCCCAGAGCGGTAAAGACTTCGACTCACTGCGACTAGCTTTACTACTTGAATTGAAGATATACTTCCTGAACTACTTTGCACATGGCCCATATGCACACCCGTCGGGTGCATCCAATTCACATGGATATTCCGACTTCGAATGGCATCGAACGAATGAGAAAAGAACTACTCTTGAGAACGTGTGCTTACGGCTTTCCGTTCTCCAGGTATGCCTATCAGTTAACGTCGGCTTCTGACGGCGGCCAAAACACCTTGAACTGGCAGGAGGTTGGCGGCGCACAAGTCTTGCGTAAATAGCCTTTGCTTTTCTCGGAATGGTGGGAGATGGCTGGCGAGTGCAGGCGATGGTAAATCCGTCGATGCCAACCACACGGACTGATTGCCCACATCCCCCTCCGCCAAGATTTTCGTGTTCAGCTTTGGGATTTTAACCAAGATGATGTCCTTCGTCCTTCGCAAACTTACACAGGACCCGTTGTTAGTGCCTGTTTCCTCAGAATAGCAGTGCCGTTGAAAGCGACAATGACCTGTAGGGCAATGTACTGTCTCTCGACTTCTCTGCAACCAACCAATATCTCATAAGGTCTGCAAACGATTCCTCTTCATTTCTAGGATCTGGTTTACATTCTCCTCAGTGGCGGCGCAGACAATCTCATACTGCGGTTTGACCTATCAAGACTACCAGTCAGTTCTGGTCCAGCAATGCATCCCGCTCAAGACATTTATCGGCGCCATGATGTAAGCACCAAACACTTTCAAAGCGGCATGCATCTATCAGGTAATCACGATGCACATAGGACAGCGTGCGGAGTGTGAGCGCGCATCCTCATCAGGACGAGATATTCCTCAGCGCGAGGTATGACGTTTTAAGTTCATGAATTTGCATTTCCCTTTAATTCTTTGATCCATTTGGCGGTGCTAGTGAGGACGGGAAGATCGTCCTCCATGATGCACGCGTTGACAGGAGGGTGTCAGCTGCACAGGGGACCCTTCAACACGCGACAGAATTTACGGGCGTTCAGACACATCCTTTCATGGAACACATCTTTGCAACTAGTGACTCCCACGGACAAGTCTGTCTTCGTGATACCCGGATGGCATTCGGCCCGTTATCTACCAGGTCCAACGAAGGGATCGTGCAAAATGTGAGCACTACAACACCATCTATTACTGCGATTCGTCGGCTGAATCAATTTCATAAGTACAATACAAAGCTCTCGAAACGGTCATTGAACTATCTGAGCAATCCCGAAAGTAGCAGTATTATTTTTGATCGAGACGGTCAGCACCCGCTGCGCCACTCGCTAGTACATTTGTGGACTCGATCTCAACCTTTCTTTTTAGGAAGCAAGTTGGCGGTGACGATGCTCGTGAGTTTTCACCCCGAAAATTAAGTGACTCTTCTCCGACGTCTAGGATAGCACTGGTTTCCTACGATCTACGCTGTTTCTGATCCTCACCCTCTTGCTGTTCTGACCGGCAAGAACAATCTTGACGGCTCACCTGTTCATTTCGGAGAAAGAACGTACTCTAATTCGTGCACTATGAAGGTGAGAATCTGTATGCAGTGTCTCGTTCGATAAACCCAGTGTGACTAGTCAGGGGCCTTCGGTGGGCCGGGCTTGAAGGAGGATATCCTATATGGTGCAGGGTCCGATGACTTTAGGGGCTACGTCTGGAAAATACCAGAACTCAGCACACTTTGTGTCCTGAGACAAGAAATTAATGCGGATGAATGGATGTCGCATGAATGGAACGGTGTCTGTGGTGAGCTCATCAACAGCCTAAATGTAATAATACCGATTCATCGACGGGAACCCAGCTTACTCCGAGGGCCAATGGACCACACGGTACATCCCACTGCAAATTGATACTCCACTCTGTCGGTTGAATGGTCGGTTTGGTCATTGGGATGTGCTCTTCATGCACGTTCGATCTCATTTGCTGTGCTTCAGGGCATAAATCCATTGTGAATGCAATCGCAATGCATCCATCTCTTCTCCACATTGTCACGGCAGGGATCGAGCGACACGTGTTTCTGCACAGCCCGACACCCACTTCGCCGGTGGCCCCCCAACTTTTTGAAACATCACATGAGGCGAGAAGGGTAGGAGAACAAAGTTCTCATGACTCGGCCCGCTTTCTGAGGACATTATTGTTGGGTCCTCATCCAACATTGCACGAGGAAATCGATGACACAGGTGACGACGAACAAACGATAAGGTTGTTTGACCAGTAGGTAACATTGATCAACCCCAAGAAGACTTCTGACAGGGGAATACACACAGCATCCTGAAAGAAGAAGGTGGAGGAGACGTGTTCACGCTCCGGCATTGGGGAAGTAGTGAGGACATCGATTCTGATACTCAAAATGATACCTCATGGTTAATATGATGGACTCCCCGACGTCATCGCGAGCCACCGAATAAGCGGTGTTCATGCAAGCCTGCCGATTGCGTCACCGGTGCGGCGTTCAGCCACTGGCAACTCAACATCGGACTCTATGGCCAGCCATTCAGCTTTTTTTTCTGCATGTGTCCACCTCCTGCTTGCTTCATTCCTCCACGTCCTTTACGAAACGCCCGCTTGACACTCATGCTGTGGATAACACGTGTGTGGCTATCTCATGGGGTGCATTCCTCGATTTAGGCTTCATCAAGTATCTCACACTGCACCGCCCAATGGACCAAACAAGGATAGAGTTGATGTGAAGAATTTACACATGCCATTCCGGGACCAGGCCTCAGGGGGAGCAGTCTAAGCAGATATGACGCCGATGATCGGAGTGGGGTGACGACCGCAAAGTATCGATTTACGCACCACCGAATTCGAAGCAGATTGCTGAACAGGGGGAGACTCCAAGGCTGTATATGGGCTTGGGATTGCGTGGGCAGAGATGGAAACGCAGAGATGTTGGGGTGTCGAAATTTTCAGGGTGGCTCGACCGGATCGAGGTGCACACGTACTGAGGCCGCAAGATCGATACACCTAGCGTCCAATATGATGAAAACCTTGCGTACGTCGGATTGCGTATGAAAATCTCTTTCTGTATTTGCTCTTCCTCTCTTGTTCAATGACGACCTGACTGCCGATAGCAGACTCGCACGAGGAACTTCTTCAGGAGATCCTGGCAAGACTCGGGATGTGCTCTTACGATACTAATGGATGACACGACCGCAGGTGAGCGCGATGAGCGTAATAGGCCCTTCATTACTGAGCAGACCACTGGCACAGAAACAATACACGGAGAGAGTCAGATATTACGAGCACAAAGTCATCCAAATCTGACCGCACGCCGTGTTGTCCTATGTTCACGGTTGTCGTAAGAATTGGATTGGGGAAATGCCAGCCTATCTCCCCTCCGCCTTACCCGAGAGTGAGGAAGTTCATAAGATACTGCGGACGACGCTGCCCAAATTCCGCCACTTCGGCGACAGAGAAGGCCCTGTACGAGTTGCTCCTGTCAGTGGTGTACTTACGTCCACGCCGAATCATCAATGTGTTCTGTTTAGAAGTTCGATTCAGCATGATAATCTGGTAAGCAGCTTCCGAGCCGTTTCCGGATCAATCCTCCTCGAGATATGGTTTCCAAGCACGCCACATTACCTGGGACCCTAGGGGATCGCGGTTCTCGGTTAAGCCCACTCGCCGGCGATCGGGAGAACTGGGGGAGGCACATCAAGTGCCCGAGTGTCAAATTGTCGTTTCGAATTTCAGTCCAGTACCGTTATCCTTTTCTTGTTACATAAATCTATCAGAGTCATCCTGTGTAACAGGGGAAGACACGCGTGGATCAACTCCATAGGGTGGAGAATATGGTTCGCTTAAATTCATGCGCGCAATACTAGTGCGTTTGATCACTACAATGTATGTTCCGAAATCTGATATGATCGTAGCTGCACCGCATTGGCAACTCCTTGAACCGTTGCCCCGCCTGAAGCTTTCTCCGATCGAGTCAATTCCCGCATTTGGACAGCTCGCTCGGCGCGTTCTGTTCCTCCTCGATGCTTACGAGAGTGGGCGCGACGTTGCACTGCCGTGGCACGTCACACGTCATGGTTGAACACACGGATGTACTTATGCATGAGCGCCACCAGTGATGCCAGGCACGCATGCTTCGGGCTCGCAAACGGGAGGTACGCGGACATTTGTAGGTTCAAACATTTACAAAGCTTGCCCGTCGGCGGCTAGTGTCAAGACCAGGCAGTGTCAGGGAACGACCCCCGGGATTCCTGCGCGCGTCGAATATTGGATTTCGACAGGGTGAAAGGCCGTGGATTGATCGGCTCGTGTGATTGTAAAGATCTCGCTTGTACCTGCCAGATTACGATGACCAACACAAGCAACTCCTGACTTTAGGTGTCTCCGCCAGGAGGCAGTTAAATCGGTGTACAGTATTACAGCCAGCAATGAGTGTGCTATGTCCAAGATAATTATAGATAAGGCAACTTGACAGGGGATTCAGACGGAGGTCTGAGTAGAAAAGATATCCCTCAGTTGCTTTAGCAGTGCGCGTCCCAAACGGTCTTATACTCAGGTGCATATGCGGGGCCAGGTGCCATGCGCATATGCGGCCAGGGGCGTCCACCGGGTTTCTAAAGCTGATGAGCATGTAGGCGTTGCGCACTCAATGGATCAGGGTCTATCATTTACGTGAATAAGAACGCGTGCTCAGAGAATGCCTTTCCCAAAATCATGTCATTTTCCTCCACGATGTCGAAGGAGTATGGTTGGAACTGATAGGGAATCAACAAAGAACCAATGCATACCAAGGGATCACACCGCGCAGAAATGCTGGTGAGCTGAGCGCCATTGATCCCGCTGTATAACGCCTGAGCAGCGTCACTGCGGGGTGCATAATCCATGAGGGCTTAATCAGTATTCAATACGAGAGCTCACAAAGAAACCTGGGGGAGGGTGATTCAAAAATAACTGCTGCATTTGGGGATTATGCGCGTGTGACTCGAGTCTCGATCTCAATTGGTTGGCCATTTGGTCCAGAGGTACCATTAACGTCTGCCAATGCTGAGCTCCTTGGAGAGGAGTAGGGATAGCGTGTTTCGGCTGGTCAAGAATAGCTGTAATCCGACAAGACTTCTCCGACCGCGAGGTCTCCCGGATATAACTCATCTGGGTCATCCGAATTGTTGCAGAAGAATGGCAATCGTAGGGGAAACTGAATTGTCGGTGGTGAATATCCAATCCAGAGGTGGATTGGTTGCGGATGATTTCCCCAATGCTTTGATGCTCGATAAGGAACTGGGACCAAGCCCAATCAAACCGTCTACACCAGCGGCCGCATCTCCCAATGGTGCCCGAGCTAGCAAGGAGTGAACTACCGGAATTATACATGAATCGTACTCACCGAAAAATTGCAATTCAACGGAGAATCCAGCGAAGTCAAACGCGGCGGATATGGCTCCACCTGGTAGATGCTATCAACGAGGCGCCTTTGAACAATTCCTGGAAAGGTCGGAACTAATTGATAATCCGAGTTGGCCAAGCACAGGCCCATGAGCAGCAATGAGCTGCGGTGAAAGGGTGTGGGTGTGTACCTGCCTGTGTCAATTATGATGAACGTGTAGACCAGTCACCCAACTGCTACATGGCTCCTAACATCAACCCTCTCCGTTGGAGGCGGAGGTGGACGCGTGGTGATCTGAGAGCTGAGGTGGCTTGCATGGCCGCGAGTGACCAAGACAAGAAGGACAAAGGGGAGGGGCAAGTGTCTCATGAACGACAAGGAGGGGACTAAAGCATGTCTTCGCGTCCGTTCTAACCTGATGGCTGGCCAGGGTCCTTCAGCCGGTTTTTTGACCTTGAGATTGGGGATTACAACAGCCACCAGGCTGGACTTGGCACGAACACGCGCGAGCAGCAAACGCTCATGCATAGTCTGAGTATCACTTATTTAGCGGTTTTTACAGGCGCGAAAAGGAGTACCTACATAGTGGAGCGGCATGGTGATACGAACCTGGGCGTGGGGTGAGTCGCCCAGTTAGGCTCGTTCGTCGTTGCCGGTCTGCGATCTAGCTGCAAATTGCCCAGGTCTGAGGATTATATCTAGCACTGTAACGAAGCGAGTCGTTGTTATTCGGCGCGAAAAGGAGATATGGAATGACGGAACCTGAGCGTGGGTGACCTGCCTCAAGCTAGTCGAGCTTGCTCGTCATCTGCAATCTTGTCATGCTTTCTTTACTCCTCTGTCACTCGTTTCTCCTTCCGCTCTCTGCTCTTGCCGTCTCCATTCCCTTCGACGTCCGCACATTCCCGCCCGATCGTCTTCTTCCCCGTCAGTCGTCCACCAGCGGCCTGCTGTCCGTCGGCAACACTCAGAATGCCTTTTACTACACTAATATCACTCTTGGCGGTCGACAGATCTCTGTCATGCTGGACACCGGAAGGTATGGTATCTTTCTTTTGTGTGGCCCAGCCTTCATGTGTCAACAGTTCCGATTTATGGGTGACCGGCACCATACCCGGTGCTCAGGATACCGGCAAGTCCCTCACACTATCTTATGCTGTCGGCAATGCTGCTGGTGTGTCGCGCCTCTCATTTCTCTAAGTTGTCCTCACCCCCTCTGCAAAGGTGACGTCCACACTGCCCCATTTGAATTCGACGGTTACAGTGTCCAAGATCAGGCATTCCGTCAGTTTACATTCATCCTGACCGCTATCCAGGCTTATTTTGTCAATGCAGTCCTCGTCACGAATACATCATCTTTCTCTACTAACATCCACGCCGAGGGATATGATGGCCTTATTGGCCTCGGCCCAAACTCCGGCTCGTCGATATATAAGAAGCTTAGCGGAACTTCGGGGAACAATGCCATCAACCGGATATTCCAGCAGAATTCGTCATCCAACAACTATATCACATTGATGCTCAACCGTAATGGCGACCCTGGCAACAACATAACTAGCCAATTCACGATATCGTCTATCGTACCAGGATTCGAAAATATTACGAACCAGCCGCAGCTTTCCGTAGAGAAGGTGTACAAGCTAACAGACGAGGACCAGCACTGGCAAATATTGACCGACAAAGACGTTGGCATTGTCGGGCCCGACGGACAGCCGATTCAATACTCGTCGATCGTGCCTAAAGCACCTAGTGGCCAATTGGTCGCTGTTTTGGACTCCGGATTCTCACTACCTCAGGTTCCCCGCTCGGTATCTGATGCGATTTATGGACGTGTACAGGGCGCGGAGTGGTCGTCGTCGAGCCAGGCATGGCTTGTCCCTTGTGGACAGTTGATCAACCTTACGCTCAATTTTGGCGGTCAATCATACCCGGTGCATCCTCTGGACGTATCGTCCAGTGACTTTGGTGTGTCATTTTCGACTGGCGAGCCTGCTTGTCTTGGGACCGTGAGTTATCTTCAGGATGTCCTATCCATGCCTAACGTGTTCCCAGTTCCAACCCATCAGTTCCGCCTTTAGTTTGCTTGGAGAATATGATTTCATTCTCGGCATGGCATTTCGTATGGTTATTTCGTATAATGCTTGCTCTTTGTTGACCGCTGTTCGTTAGTGCGGAATACCTATACGTTGATCAGCTTTGGTAACATGGTCAAGGGTGGTTCAAGCTCAGATCCCGCATACGTCCAACTCCTTTCCCTCACCAACGAGACTGCTGCGGTCGATGACTTTATCAATGTTCGACTGAACGGCCAGAACTTGATAAACTCTCCTCAGTATGCCCTCTTACCCGCGTCGAAACAACAACATTCGCCAGAGTCTGCGGCAGAGAAGAAGGCCCAGTACGAAGAAAGGGTACTCAGTCATTGGCCTTACATCCTCGCAGGATGCCTGTTCGTCGTTCTCCTCCTCGTTTCTTACTGTGTCTGGTGCTGCTGCTGCCGACGCAAACGCCTGGCCAGACAAAGGGCGGCGAAGCAGCAGCAGGCAGGTCTTACGTCCGGACGAGTCGGTCCGTATTCTAAGTTGGAGGACTCGGGGAGCACAGCATCGCTGGCGATGAAACCCATGCGTCAGTCGACGCTCGATTTCAAGGACGAATATGGCGGCGATGCGTTCGCACGGCATTAGCTTTACCGAAGAGGATCTGCGCCATCTCATGTTATCAATGTACCGGCCAACTTGTTAGGTACTACGCGCGCAAGCTGCAGTAGCTGGCTACGTGGACTTGGCGTAGTCGTGTCTTGCGGAATATATCGTGTTGTGTCGGCGAGTCGTTAACGCGGCAACGGATTATAAGCTTACGGAAGACTTCGGTATGTATATCGGACGCTGCCATTTCTTAACCGGAGCCAAGTCCTCACTTTTTCCTATCGGCCCGAGAAGAGCGACCAGACTGGACAGAAACATGTAGCATATGCTCAGCACGAAAATGTCATCTCTATTCCGTTTCCGATGTCACATCCAAATTCGTCCCCTGGCATTTTTCCATACCGCAATGGTAGCCTTCTGCCAACAACACTACAAGTTGCCAGAAATTCCATCCGATCAACGACGGTCCATGACGATCGAGCGTACGACGCCCAACAGCGATGCGACGCAGAGAATCGTCCTGACAAACAAGGACGCACTCGCGTCTTGCTGAGCGAGCGCCTTGACGATCACACCGACCCCATACGCCTCATGAGGATCCCGAGCTGGTGATCGCGACCCCGGTCGAGGGCTCCGGTGACGAGTCTGGCTTTGGTCGACGTCCGACGCCAGGTGGACCCCAACGCCCGGCGCGCGACCGTGCCGCGCATTTGCCAGGAACGTCACGCACGTTTCGGGCCCTTGCCACGGCAGGCGCACGACGGCCGACTCGGAATTTGACTCATTGTGCCACCGGCAAGGCTGGTCACCGCAGTCCTGCCCGTGCCAGCGGTCGACATACCACGACGCGGCGCAGGCTACCACTCCTCGTGCATCCGGTGCGTCCTGATCCGCCGGCAGATCCTGCGATGGTGAGCCTGGTGCTCCAACGTCGTCGCACGCCCGTCGGACTTGCCGTCGGTCCGTGAGTTGAATCCTATCAGATGACGCCACGGTCAGACCAGGCTGGACGGAAAAAACGTGTATCGGGTGCGACGGCCATGCCAGAGCCGCGAGGCGTTCCGAGTCAAGGGGCCACTCTGGTGATGTCGACCATGATCGTTCGAGCCTGCCGTCCGAGTCCAACTTGTCCAACGTCGTGGTGAGCCACCGAGCGCCCGCGCCAGCGCCGGTGGGGACACGTTTAAATAGATCGGGGCGCAGGAGGCTGTTTGGATCCGTAGACACGTCAGACGTTCTCTCGTCGTTCGTGCAAAAGGAGCGACATGGGCTGCTCACCTACACACGTGCCACAGCGTGACGAGAAAGATAAGGCATCGACTGTTTGGGGTCAGACTTCCGTCGCGTAGTAGCAAGTTGACGCTGACAACGCCATGGAATGCGTTGCATGACTCTAATTCCATGGTGACAGGGGGAGGTTAGGGTACGTTGATGGCGATGAAACGGCCGTTTACTCCCGATTGTAGGCGAAGGCGAGGGGGGGGATCGTATGTGCGAACGGACAGCCTACGAACGATCGTGCCCTTTTTGTACCGCGTGTGGACCCCAACAAAGTCCTCGTGTGAAGAACCAGGGGCCGCAGATTGAACAATGCACGAGTCGCTGTCTGACCACGACAAGGACAATGGAGCATCGCATCGCATGGAAGAAGGCCCGCGACAAAGCAACGCGCACACGCGACCTCTGAGTGGCTCAATGATGGACGGCGATCGGCGATAACGACGGATGGAGCATACGCTAAAAGAGGAACATTGAAGGAGTAGATTGCATGATGGAAGGTCGAAATGCTACATGCCATCGTCTAGGCGCTGTCAGGATACACCAAAGGGTGCAAAAACACTTATGGAATGCTGCGTTAGTGGTATAGATACGGGGCACAACAAAGGCCAAAAAAAGCATGGCAAAAAAAAACTAAAGCTCGGCTGCATACTACGGCCCGCGGTCAGCGATATTCCGAGGCAAAAAAAAAAATGCGGGGCGACGAACATTGGAGTGTGGTGCGACCACAGGGAGCGGGGAGGTGCGGACCGTTGTCATCGACTGCGTGCGTCGATGTACGGGCGGCGTTGAGGGTGCCACTATCTCGTCGCCCTTATTTCCCGCTTTGGTCACCTCTGGTACAAGCCCTTCGACGTCGCTTCTTTGCGAACGCTGTGACGTCGCCATCGTAGGAAAGCTCACGAACGGTGGCATTTCCGGGGTAGACACCCTGTTTGACCTGTGTCGTTGCGAACTCGACCGACCACGCTTCGACGTGGTGCCCTTGCCACCAGATTGTCGCGGTGACCCTGGTCCCTTTCCAGCCGGTTCAGTCTTGAGCTCGATGAACCCGACTTCTAGGGAAAAGGCGGAAGGCAACACATCAGATCGTCGTCCATCCGATCGAGGCGAGACTCACGGTCTGTTTCGAGTTCCGTCTCGTGTGCCATCTTGCAGTCGTCCCCATATTTACACTCCCCGGCAGCAAACGCGGGACATATCTGTCCTGCACGTCAACGCGTCAAATACCGACTTCTTCGGACAACATAGACACGTATATCAACTCACGTTGTCCGCCCATCATCACGCCACCACCGATCACACGCCACGTTATCGGATAGAAATCCCGCGTGCGGTAATCCTCGTACTTGTTGAGTGGTTTGGGAGGCAGTTTTGCATCCGGCGGAGGGGAGAGCACCCTGGGCGACCTCTCCGCGTCTCCTTTCGATTCTGAGTCATGAATGCTGACGTACTATGAGGAGACACGAGGCCGAGCTGAAGAAAACGTGGTACTCACAACGTGCACTTTTCTCCGCTCGTGCACTTGCCGCTGGTTATATAAAATTTGCACGGCTTGGCTGCGTGCGCCCACAATGTCAATAGAAAAAGTCTGTCTTGATCGGAACGAAAAAAATAAACAGTGACGTACTCTTGTATGCGAGCGGCTTCTTCTTCGCGTCGTCCTGACAAGACAGTAATGAGGGTGCAGACGGCGCGATCATCGAGCCCTGATCATGGTACTGCGCAGGTGAATCATTGTCCCATCCCATCATCTGCTTGGACTGGACCCCGGGAAATGACGGACGAATATATTCCGACGAATTGATCCTGGGATCGCCTGGCAAGCGCGCCACCAGGCCCCGGACGACCCGCGATTCTGCGCCTTTCGACCGCGCCGGATCGATCTCCATGCGCAGGTGGTAGTCGACGCTCTCAGCGGACGATGATTCAGCAGAGGATGGGTCGCTCGTGTCGTCGGGGTAATCAGGTGGCACCTCGGTCTGGCGGCCAAGCCCATATTGGGGATCAAACGAGGACGAGAGGGGGTACGGTGGCCATAGGAAAGCTGGATACCCTTGGGAAGCCAGAGGCCGATAGACGGCCGGACTCTGATCGAGGGGATAGTAGGCCGCTGCCAGTCGGGGCTTATCAGAGGTCACATTTTCGCACGCGGCACGTCAAGACTCACCGTACATGTGGTCTGCTGGGTAGGAGGGACGGGGAGGGACAGTAAAGGCTGAGATAGGTTAGTGTGGACTGAACGAAACGTGGAATAATCGTAACGGTCACCTTCTGTTTGCGCTGTGACGGAAATGTGTGCAAATGGACAGCTGAGACCACGTCTGCAATTGCCTGTCTGGTAGTATCGACAGGGTGCACGTTTCTTGGGTAGATCGATCGGGGGAAGGTCTTGGCTGCCTGCGTGCCACATGATGGGCATGATGAGAGGGTACTTAGAGTTGGATCGAATCATGCTCACCGTTGCACGCAGCACAGTACTCTTCGTGGATACAGCCCATAGAAACCGTGTGTTCCAGGAATAACCTGACGATGTCTCTGGAGGAACAAAACGCGCAAGAACGCAACAGCTTAAACCACCTCTAGCTCCCTTGTTGGGATGCAAGGTGAGACAAAAGGGGAATCAATAGCAAAGATATGTCAAGAAAGTCTCCTCAGGCAAAGTTGATCAGCGCATCATGCATGTGTACTCCAAAGGTCCAAGAACAGGACAATGGCTATATCCGAAACCGGTCTAGTTCCGAAAAGCGGAGGATGGTCAAGGTGAATAGATAATCCGCGACGAGCATAGCTGTAAGCCGAGGCAAAAGGCCCAGGGAAAGAATGACCCTTGAGTCGGAAGTGAAGAATCTAAGTTTTACATTGCTGCGGTGACTCATAGACAGAATCTATGGTTCGTTTTTAGTGAATTTGCAGTGTACTCACAGGGGAATATGTCGCGTGGTGCGGTCAAACATGTTGCACGAACAATAGCAATGGACACGTTGGGATGCGAGGACCGGCTACCGACGGCCGGCCAAGAGCGAGTAAGTTCGAGTGAACGCGCGGTGACTGGATAACAATAATACAAAGGTTCAGACGCCAAATCTGCGTCCGTACCTGTAGCAAACCTTGTCTGCGACTTATTGTTTGGTCGCGGGTATGAACCAAAAGTGGCAAACATGTTCCGAGGACATGTTGCCATGATTACACACGGTATGAACCTAACCTAATCATTTGCGGATGATAAAAAGTCGCGTGATAGAAGGTAGCACATGTCCCGAGTCGAATCCTTTCCCTCCTTGATCCAGACAGAAATGAAGCAGTGGGGCTACAGTACAGTAATACAAAGGCGGGAGTCAAGCACTCGGAGAAGGTGCGTCGTCGTGTCGGTCGTGAAGAAGTGGAGTTCGTTCCGTGGGAGGGTCGGGAATCGTAGGCGTGGGTGGATGATTTGTATCGGTGGTGGACAAAGGACTGGAAACTTTGTGAGAGAGGTGCCAAGGTTGGGTGACATCAGCCTTGCAGACTGGACACTGGCAGGAAAGAATATGAGAAGGGACGGATGGGGAGGTAGAGATGACATACGAGTTTCTTGCGATTGATGAGCCAGGAATCGACCTCGTCGAGATGGAATATATGGTGGCAGGGGAGCTCACGAACACGATCACCCTTGGCAAACTCGAAGAGGCATATTGCACACTCGAGCTGTGCCTCGCACCATGGTATCGGGAGAGAGTGGTCATTCGAACCAGACGGTATTTGGTCGCCTGGTTCGATGTCGATGGAAGAGGGATCTTGGTGGGGGATAGAACCCTCGTGTTTCTCCCAAGCGGAGCCATTCCATACTCTCCATGGGAGACTTTTGACGAGATGCTCTGGGGCACGATCACGTTGGGCGGCACGAGCCAAGCGTACGCGATGGATGAGGAGGGTGAGAAAGGTGAGACAGGAGGGTAGGATTAGGATGACTATGAAAGTCAATATAGGGCTAGACAGGATTTGGACCTGTGATGGGCACTGAGGGGAGAGGACACTCACGAGTACCATTCCCAAGCAGAGTACTGAGTGGAGATAAGGAGGGAGAGTGTCTTTAAGCCTGCGTGGCGAGTGGTGGAAGCATTGATCAAGAGGATGAGATTGTGGTAGTCGGAGTATGTGATGTAGGTGGATGGGATGACGATGTCGGAAGCATCGCCTGGGAGAGATGGAGATTAGGGTATGATGGGAGGACAGAGGGAGAGAGATGACCTTTGCTGTACATGTTGACGAGGGAATCGGGGAGACCAGAGACGTCGGGGCTTTGACCGCCGACGACGACGGCTCTTGCGCCGAGACGCTGTGCCTCTCTGACCTATATTGGGTGTGAGGCGATGGGGGATCTGAAGAGTGGAGAACGTGCCTTGTCGACGAAGGGGCAATGGCCGCGCTGAACAAGGGCGATCCAGGGCTCCTTCGGGTCTGGATGGTGTGGGCCGACGAGGCAGAGGGGAGGGCAGGCAAAGTTTGAGGGGTCGGGGACGAGGGCAGACGGGCAGGGTGCGGTGAAGGACGAGAGGGGGAGGACGTAGCCGAGGAGGAGCTCGTCGAGCTCTGGGCCGAAAGCGGCGGGGCGGGAGTGGAAGGAGAGCGGAGGGGAGCGGTCGATGACGGAAACGGAGCTCTCCGCACCCCAGACCCAACCCCACAGCCAGCTCGCCTCGGGCGATGTCGGGGAGAACTCGTGCAGCAGGACGGAGGCCTGCACGATGAGCGCGAGCAGACGGGCCATGGTCAACACCTCCCGGAACTTGCCGCGCCATGACATCCGTCGACTCGTATGTCTCCACGCAGTCCCCCGTCGCCAAAGCCGCCATCCTCGCCAACATCGGCCCCCCCGGCGCTTCCGTGCGCCTTTCCTCCCTTCTCACGTCCTCCGTCTGACCTTTCCCCAGCCAGGCGTCGTCATCGCCAGTCCGAGCACCTCCAACCCAGACTACCTCTACACATGGGTCCGCGACGCGTCCCTCGTCATCAAGCTCCTCATCGACCAGTACACCCTCGGTTACGACACCTCTCTCGCCTCTCTCATCGACACGTCCATCCAGGCAGAGGCAAACCTACAGCAGCTCACAAATCCGAGCGGTTCCGTTTCCACCGGTGGCCTTGGCGAACCCAAATTCAACATAAACGAGACCGCCTTCACAGGCCCATGGGGTCGTCCACAGCGCGACGGTCCTCCTCTCCGTTCCACCGCCATCATCACCTACGCCAACTGGTTCGTCGCAAACGGAAATACCTCCTATGTCTCGGACATGCTCTGGCCCATCATCCAGCTCGACCTCGATTATACCACCAACAATTGGAATGAATCCACCTTTGACCTCTGGGAAGAGCTCGACTCTTCCTCCTTCTTTACCACTGCCATACAACACCGTGCTTTGCGTCAAGGTGCCGCCCTCGCTACCGCCATCGGCCAGTCTTCCCTCGCCAGTCAGTACACCACCCAGGCCGACCATATCCTCTGCTTCCTTCAGGCAAGTCTCTTTTGTCCTGGCTCACCATGCCCATCACCCTGGTCCCGCTAGTCTTTCTGGACACCCTCCCCTGGTTTCATGACCGCCAACACAGCAGGCAGTCGCTCCGGTATCGATGCGAATACTGTCCTTGCGTCCATTCACACCTTTGACCCTGACGCCGGATGCGATGCGACCACCTTCCAGCCTTGCTCTGACGTGGCCCTCTCCAACCTCAAGACCTACGTTGATTCGTTCCGCTATATATACTCGATCAACTTTGGCATTCCCGCCAACGAGGCCGTCGCCACCGGTCGATACCAGGAGGACGTATACCAGGGCGGGAACGTGAGTGCTCCGGCAAATCGATCTTGTAACCCTGCTCACCAGACTTTTTCAGCCGTGGTATCTGACCACGTTCGCAGTCGCAGAACAGCTCTACGATGCACTCATCGTCTGGGACAAGCAAGGTTACCTTTCGGTTACCTCGACCTCCCTCGGCTTCTTCCAGCAGTTTGACACGTCACTGACCATCAGCACTTATACCTCCTCCTCCTCTACCTTCACGTCCCTCACGAGCGCCGTCAAGACATTTGCTGACGGATTCGTAGCCATGGGAGCACATTACACCCCTTCTGGTGGTGCTCTTTCAGAACAATACAGCAAGACCGACGGGTCCCCCTTGAGCGCCATCGATCTCACGTGGAGCTATGCATCCGCCCTGACAGCCTTTGCTGCTCGCGCAGGACAGACCTCTGCGAGCTGGGGTGCAGAGGGACTGACCATCTCGAGCTCATGCTTGACGAGTAATGCACCGACGGTGTCCGTCGAATTCAACGTCAATGCTACCACCGTTCTGGGAGGTGCGTGTATGCGCTTGGAAAGGTGACCAACGCCGACGGTGATTACAGAAAACATCTATCTCTCTGGGACCGTCGCCGCCCTGAAAAACTGGGGCACAATGAATCCAATCCTTATGTCCGTGACCGATTACCCCATCTGGAGCAGTACGTTCAGTCTCCTTTTGAGCCCGGACTGATTGGATGTTTGCGCTGTCGTTTACTAGCGACGGTGAACTTGCCCGCAAACACGGCGATCCAGTATAAATATATCCGCATCCAGAACGGCCAGGTGACATGGGAATCGGACCCCAACAACGCGTTCACGACGGGGGCGTCGGGTGTTCAAACGCTGAATGATGTGTGGCGCTGAGCGCAGAGCGATCTCATTATCTGGCTTGCCAGATTGTACCCGACCTTTTGTTTTTCAGGCGGATCATGCCGTTGAAACCGATCTGGACACCAGTCACTGTGTTTTGGAATGAACGACGTCGGGAAATGTGACAGCATTAAGGGCGATTACGATCTAGGAATGAAGGGTGAGAAGTGGTCGTCACGGTTATTATTCACCATATCTGTCCCCGAGTCTACCTGATCCAAACGGACGGTGTCATAGCCATGTGGTTATGGGGGAGTATACGAGTCTCAGTATGAGCATCTTGGATACTCGGCTCGTCTACCAATTATCCGTGACAGATCAAGTAATATGTCCAAGGATGTGGATTTGTGAATTAGAAGGAGCAATGGCAATGTATCGCTGAGGAGTCAATGCGGGCATGCGAACCAGGCACTGCGGAACATCCACGTTCAAGGGGGAATGAAACGATGACCCACTTGAAGGCCAGATCCAATCTAGGACGGCATTATCAAACTTGGAATGAGATATCGCATCATGTTCGGATACAACTGGGACAGCGACTTGACATAGTCCCGCGTAGCGTATCATTTGTTCGAGACCAAAAGGCCGATCAAACATGCAAGAGGCTGGTGCGGCGGCATACACACCTGAGAACAATGAAAGTGGCGGAGATGAAGTATGGAGGTTCTCAAAAAATATCGCTCGGGTCCCCCCCTGCTTCAGTTGGCAAGGGTGGTTCGGACGCGACTGAAGTACCTTGGTACGCCATATACTTTACAAGACACATCTGGAAGGCACCGTACGAGAGGAGGTTAGTCTTCCAACACCGAATAAAGGACATCTTGGCTAAAGTGACAAAGCATAGCATCGGGGTTCACTGTGGGCAAGAAGCTGGATGATGAACGTGATTATGTAAATGGTTCAATAGGATTTCTGTATCACGAGCGCATCATGATAATCCACTGTTCTCAGCTAGCGAGATAGTTGAATTCTAGAGTGCCGCACAACGTTGCGATTGAAGTCGAGGCCTGGGACTCCAACTCCGACAAGAGATCTTCTCCCCGGCACTCAATAACAGTTTCTCTGATTTGAAGTATGAGCTTCTTCTTTCGTCATATTCCGACAGTGGAGGTCAACTTTTCTGTCCGGAGTACTGTTTTGCCCGCAGGCGACGATGCCACGCTCGTCTCACAAGCTATCTGGGACTGTCTCGGTTTCTCCGGCGAATCACGCAGACTCGTATCCATCAAACCGAAGCGCCAGTATCCGCCCAGGTCTTCATCCGATCATCTCAGTGTTCTGACGTGCTGGGCTATCCTTGATCCAAATGTGCGTAATCTTCTACGACCCTGCTTGTCGTTGTTCATCCCACCATAGGCAGCCGAAATCTCTATCCCTCCAGCTTGGCTGATTACCTATCCAACCATCTTTCAACCTTTCCAGACGAGTTGTAATGGACTTTTTAAATCCGTCATTCTGTCTACTGTAGCGGACGTTACTCTGACGGAGGTCGTTTTAACTGCAAAACACGAAGAGGCCTACTTAGCGGCGATCGCCCATGAAGCAGAACTCACGAATTGGTTCTTCGAATCCCGTGTCATTATCCGGGATGGTGAGGACGTCTTCATCCCCACCAACATCTTCCCCACTCGTGGACCGTCGCCTCGGCCATCTTCGTCGCTCCTCGGGTACAGGGTTAATCTTACGCTACCTTACGGGCAAGGTATCGCAGAAAGGGGTTCAACGCGGCTCATTGTGACTTCATTCGATGGATCGAGCGGGGTAATGGATAAAGTGGACGGTCGAATCAGTCATGAGAGCTTGGAAATCAACGAATCATTTCTTATTTCTGCTACACTGTCCTCTCCTAAACCTCTTACACGGCCAAACGAAAGCGGTGAGGAGATAACGAGGTCATTCTGCACCCAACTCACGTCGAGTGTAGCCAAGGTCTCGGAGGCTGTATTCTCCACCAAGGCTTTGCAATCACCCATTGATGCTGATCTGGATCAATTTACTGTCTATATCCGCGCAAGTGACTTGCGTCCCCTTGGAGTGCTAAATGGCGACTGGGTACGTCTTTTTGATACGCTTGTCGTCTGTCGTTCTGATCTCGCTTGGAATTAGGTCCTGGTTTCCGCGACAGACGCTCCGATACCACGTCTAGTGCGAATCGGCGCCCTTGATAGCACCTTCAGCGATTCACACAAACGTACCGCACTGATGTCACCCGTTCTTCTCCACAACTTGTGCCCACGTGGCTGCCGCCAAGTCGTCATCGGTGCGTCACCACATGGACCGCGTGATCCTGGTGTCCCAACAGTGAAGAGTGTCACACTGGCAAGGGTCGCATCCCCGTTCTCAATCCATCGTCGCTACGAGCCCCTGTTTGTAGACGCTTTGCGTGAATACTTTGGCTCATCAAAACGTCTGGTTAAAGACGGAGACCTAGTCCCGTTGCGGATCAACGTCGATCGTATGCTGGATCCTCATCACATTTTACGCCCAGGAGATTTCGCAGGGAGTGCCGCATACGCCCGCTCAGATGTCATGGTTTACTTTGTTGTTCGGAATGACCATGAACTCGTCACCGCCCAGTCGCCCGTGCAATCTCTTGGCTATTTCGTGGATGCCAATGTGACGAAAATCACTCAAGCGGGAGTCGAGCATATCGGAGTCCCAGATTTGCATGACTATTATCAGCTTCGTTGAGTGTAGTTTCGTTCATTCGGGTTGTCTATTAACTGGCCGTCTCAGGTTATACACGGACAACACTGTCCGAAGCATCTGGTATCTCAACGCAGGTCTCTCGGTTGTCGAATGCCATGTTGCTTGATAAAGCAGATAGTTTGGGTGTACAGACCACAGTTTTTGTCACAGGCTCGAGGGGAATGGGTAAATTCTCAGTGGCCTTGCACATTTCTTGTCTTCTTCAGATGCATCTCGTCGAGGCCAGTACTCAGTTGTCTATAAAGAACTCACTAAAACAGGTGGATTTACAGATAAACTGTTTTGATGCCTTATCAGACACATCAAGCAAGACTATGGATTCACTACGAGAACACATGGAGAGTGCCATGTCATGTGCACCCTGTTTGGTTGTTCTTCGCCATGCAGATGCATTGAGCCACCTGGAAAACACTGCAGACAGAAAAGGTTGATGTGATTATCCTGTTTTGTGTGCATTTACTCAGTATATTCTAGTGCCACTCATCATTCAAACATTGCAACAGTATGTAAATGATGCAAACATGGCTCAGAAGCAACAGTGCATTCTCTTGGGTTTAATGGAACAGGGTAACATACCTGAAAGTATTTCATTCAGTAATGAAATTGAGGTCAAGGTAATGATTAACTTGGGTCTTTTTTGTCTTCTCACACTTTCCTTGAGGCACCAACTGAGGATGAACGTTTCTATTTGCTATTGGAGCAGGTAGAAAGTCAAAAAGTACTTCTTGCACAAGATGTTTCTGTGACTTCCCTGGCCAAGCAGACTGCAGCACTGGCTGCCTCAGACCTGGCTGCTCTCATTCAGAAGTCATGTATTCATGCAATAATGAGGTAGGTTGAATGTCAAGGTTCATAGGTTGCCCTTTGTTAATCAAGTGTAGCTCTGATATTCAGCAGCTGGGACCCTGTTCAGTTATATCTGCCAAGCATTTTGATACTGCTTTGGTCAAGGCTAGAACAACATTTTCTCAGAATATAGGTGCTCCTAGTATCCCAACAGTCCTCTGGGAAGATGTTGGAGGGTTGCATTCTGTGAAAGATGAGATTCTTGATACTGTGCAATTGCCTTTGGATCACCCTGAACTATTTCAGGATGGGATGAAAAAAAGATCAGGTCACTTGAGTTTACTCAGTTCATTATTTTGATTGACCATGTTTTTGCATTAGGTGTTTTACTGTATGGACCTCCTGGGACTGGAAAAACACTGCTTGCCAAAGCTGTAGCAACCTCCTGCTCATTGAATTTTCTCTCAGTCAAGGGTCCAGAATTACTCAACATGTACATTGGAGAGTCTGAGGCCAATGTTCGAAGAGTCTTCCAGAAAGCTAGGGATGCAAAACCATGTGTCATCTTCTTTGATGAGTTGGATTCAATTGCTCCAAAGAGAGGAAACCAAGGAGATTCTGGTGGAGTTATGGATCGCATTGTGAGCCAGCTTTTAGCTGAGCTTGATGGAATGAGTACAGAAGGTATGGGCATATTTGTGATTGGGGCAACCAATCGTCCAGATTTATTGGATCCTGCTCTTTTACGTCCTGGGAGGTATGTTTTCCCTTCTTTTCACTGAGAAGAAGCCATCATTGATTTATATACATAGGTTTGATAGATTGCTCTATCTAGGTGTTTGTGAGACCCATGAGGAGCAGCTCAATATCTTGCAAGCTTTGACACGGAAATTTAATCTACATCCCGACCTCGGTCTTTCATCAATTGCTGCGCAGTGTCCCTTCAACTACACTGGTGCAGACTTTTATGCTTTGTGTGCAGATGGACTACTTCATGCCCTCTCACGCAAGGTTGCAGAGCTCGAGAAGGAAAGAGGTACCTACCTTGTTGAACTCATAACTGCTTCAAGTGACTGATCTTCTTTTGTCTTAAGCTGAGTTGAATGCTCTTCCCGAGTACCAGCAACATCCAATATCTCCTCAGTTTTTCATTTCGGAAATGAAATCCGATGCTGATTTACAGCTTGTTGTGAAGACAGAAGATTTCAGCCTTGCTATCGAAGAATTGATTCCAAGTATTAGCAAGTCTGAGTTGGCACATTATGTGTCAACCCAAAAGACCTGGCACAGTACATGAAAGTTAGACGCAGTTTCACATCGTATCTTGTATTCACATATCCATATCAACTCATTATTGAAAATCTCGAATGCTGAGCTTGCGGGACCGTCGGGCTCCCCGCCTGATCCAACAGGGTCGACCATTGCACTGATTCAGGCGTTGCCTCGACCTATGCCAACGTTCCCACTCGCGGAGAACGTGCGGTGGGTGCCTTACTCCGGACTCAAGTCCAAAGATGCTCGATGAGTCAAACCTAACATGGCGACGCCGCGAGGGTGAATAAGTTCCTCAGGAATAGGGCCGACAACGAAGGAAGGAACTGGTGGGGCGAAACCAGCTTCGGTCACTTGGACATGGCGAGATGACGTTAGTGCTGGTATAACAATAAAGTTCGATTAGCTCGGGGTATACTCTATGAAGATGCGGTGTGCGACATGCAGTCCAACATTAGGTGTCGAAGTAATCAAGTCCGTTTCATCTTGAGGGAGCAATTTTCTTCCTCGGCCCATACTTTGCGCTGGTATTCGAGTAGTATTGGTATGAGGTCAAAGAGTCCGAATTCTGGCCAATACGTGTCCACCATATGTATTTGGGTATTTTCACAGCACTGCAACGGTTCGTAAGCGGACAAGGCGGGGAGGGCAGCTGACGAAATGTGGGAGACATTCGAGAGCCTCGATCGATCGACACGTCGCCAACTCACCTGCCAGGTCAAGAACCCGCTTAACCGTTTTACTCCGCTTGTGCGCACGAAGATGTCAAGCGGGGGACTGCCTGCGAGGGAAGTAGACAGATGGGAATTGATGGCATCTTCAGTGATCGTGCTGAGTGAGGTTCGCCAACGCGATTCAGAATCAGAACAACGCGAGCGAATAGGTAGCAAAACGCAGCCGTCCCTTTCGCGGGTCGATGTGGACTACTCACCTCCCGTCTAGGTCGCCGGCGTCAATGGCCTTTTGTATGACGCTCTCGACCGCCGTCGTGATCTCGTCTTGCGATGCGTAGGGTGCACATACGTTGAGTATCGCGCTGTCATCATGTCTACAATGAAAACCCGCGGTGTGAACGCGAACACGAGGGACAGACGTACGTCTTGTTGTGCCGAGTCATGTTCTCCGCCTTGGCCACGGCCACCTGCACGCTCTCAGGAAGGAGCTCCCGTCGTCCAAGCACGTTCAAGCGCACCCCATATCTGTCGAGAATCTCCCTGCGTCACGAAAAAGCACGCGTAAAGGAACGCGTTCTCGCCGGACGGAAACGACGAACGTACCCGTTTCGCGCAATCTCGACGAGTTTCTCCTCCGCGAGATTCATGATCGTGTCCACCTCGTCCTTGGGCCTGTTGAAGTTATCGATCGCGAACGCGTATACAGTCACGCAATGGATGCGCAGGCGGAGGCAGAGTTCGAGGACCTAGTGGACGCGCGTGGGAGCATGAACTGCGCGAATGGGCCCTCGTCCAAACGCACCTTCACCATGTTCTCAAACCCAGCAGGGTGGCCTTCACGTCCTTCCCTGCCAAGCTTCCGTGCATACCGTCTGTTGCCGTCCATCTCAAATGAAATGTGTTGCGGCATAGGACCAGTGGCTAGGATGTCAAGCAACGCGTAGACGAGGCATGTCTTGACGTATGTGATGGGTGAGCGGAGGAATGCGAGGAGGCTCGCTGGGAGGATGAAGTTGAAGAAAGGCATGTCCGTCATCAACGTAGACGTCTACCAAGCCACTAGTTAATCTGGTGACCAGACCGTCTATGAGGCAGCCTCTAGTATTGTATACGTGTAACCCGGAATGCCGCCGTGGCGTCGGGCCTGCGAACGAGTTGCCAGAACAAAGAGTCTGTGCCTGTCAGGAACTTCCATGGGGCTAGTCCGGATGTTATTCTGTACACACTGCGGACGGCACTACTGCCAGTGCGCTATCAAGTCATTTCAACGTGCGCTGGCAGTCCTACGACTAAGCAGATGAGGTTAATGAGTACGGGCAACCATGTGCACAAATGACGACATTCCCGCAAGTGTAGTATTGACATGAACAACGATTATTATACGCATCGTGGTAAAGTTGAGTCGAACTGTTTAGATTTTGCGATGATCTGAGCATTCTGTGATTGAAAGATCCGACATGTGATTAAACTATAGTTGATATTCGGTTCGTTGGATAGTAGCCAGGTCTTGTCACTGAGTGAACAAAAGTTATTGGTCCTGGATATCAAAGAAGATACAGAGAAAAAACCGAAAGAGTAGCATGCAGAATACGTAGGGGGAAACAAGAAAGTGAAGCGGTCGTTATAGCTATCGTTATCGTTCCCAAACTATTGCTCGCACCACGCTCGGCTCACCTAGTGTCCCTCGGAGTCGAAAACGGTCTGGTGACCTTGGGCTGGCATATGCTGGCTAATGGTACCCGGGTAATAGGCGGCGGCTGGGACGCCAGTCTCATCCAGGCCCTCGGCAGCTTCGATGATCTCGTACAACCTCGAAGCCACCTCAGGCGGGGGAACACGCCCTCCGAGGATATCACGTGCTGGAACGGGCGACCCATAAAAGTCGCGATTCGCATCCTTACGCTCAATCAAGACGGTACCCTCGAGGGACACGCCTGCAAAGAGCCCTGTCCCGTCCATCAGTGACGTTCCAGTGCCAGACACGTCACGCTCACCCTTGCTCTTCGAGTACGAGAACATGCTCGTGGGGTGCGCCAAGCTCGCTTGGACGCTCCCACCTGTACCAATCGGGCCTGCTGCGGCACTGACGTTGCCTCCAACAGTGACATTCCCGCCCATGGAGAACGCGCGCACGGCATCTTCAGAGTTGAGGACAATGACAAAGTCGGTGATATCAGCCCCGATTTGGAGGCCCCATCCCAGACCACCTGTAGCAATGCAAGAGGGGGCGGACCAGGAACCATCTGGGAGACGGGCGATGACAAGACCGGAGCCGGCCTTTCCTGAGAACATGAAGCCAGCTTTGATCACCTGGAACACGGCCAAACCTGGGGTGGGAGAGAGAATTGGTTACAGTGCGAAATTGGGAGTGAACAAGAACGAATATCGAAATAGACGCACCTCGTGCATGTTGTAGAACCACCTTTGGGATGGAATTGAGCGCAGACTCGGGGTGATTGGGATCGGCTATATTCGAGCACGTTTCGCGCGCCATTCGCGCAAGTCCGTTCGTTCAGTACCAAAAGCCTCTGAGATAAAGTTGAGTTGGGGACTGACCCAGGAAGCTTGCAAGAATCTTGGCAGCCTTCTCTGCCTCGCCGGGGAGGGTGAATCCTTGGACGAAATCACGCGAGCCAGAGGCAACACGTGTAGAACCCTCTCTGACGAGGGCAGTGGCCTGCATGCCCGCTCGTTGAGCCCCTCGCTTAAACTTGTCTAGCATAGACATTGTTACGGTTGAAGGGCTGCCAACGCAACATTGGCACGATATGAAAGTGCGTTACGTAATACCTCTCGGCGAAAGCCAAGCTTGTACATATCGGTACACAATCCTAAGTATCACCTGTGTCCCGTACCCCGTCTCGTCGAGAAACAGTCGACTTCCGGTGCTAAGTGAGAAGAGGTCGCAAACTTTTGTACAACTTTGCGCACTTGCGTGTTTTTACAACACTTTATTGAGTGAATTTGGTCGGCGTGCCGAGTTGCCAAACTCATGCCCCACTTATCCCACTCATGCGGAGCGGTCTACCTTGGATGAATGAGGGCGTGTTCAGATCCAGAATGGGCCGTGGACCAAACAATCAGGTAGATGGCAAAATCTCTCTCGAAAGGTGTGCTCAATTACCTAGACGGAATAACGCCGCAAGACGGTTAGAATCTCGCCACCTGCGACGAAAATGGTACGGAGAATTGACGATCTTGTTGGTGTGATCGCTACAGGAATGCATAAGCTGAAGTCAATGGGGACAAAGGCACGCGTTGTTATGAAATACCGCCGACCCACTACGGTTATAACAGCCATGTAGAATTCGTGATGTTGAACAAGGAGGAACGGTGCCAAGCACAGCCACGTCTTACAGACATGTGGTCGTGGCACGATCACCCGCCTAATTTGGGTAGCTGCGCTCTGTCATGACCGCCAACGGGGACGAAGAGCGTCCGTTGTTGCAGGACGACGAGGTCAACGTACAGCCAACAAGTTCCCCAAGTAAATGTTACAACTGGAAGATATGGACCTCCATCTCCGCTTTGTTGCTGGCCATTGGCGGAATTGCGTACTTTGGCACCCAGTCTCAGACGAGTCCCCAACCAACAAGAGACGCCGCGCGATTCTCCAACGGAACGCATGAGTTCAAGAGGACTGTTATCCTCATTTCTATCGACGGACTCAGGTGCGTTCCCCCTCGTATTATAGCTACTCCCGTCCATGGCCTTATCTTCACCATAGTGCGAGCTACCTCGACCGTGGTTTGACTCCCCACCTATTAGATATCAGTGAACAAGGATTGAGGGCAAAGTATATGAAGCCCGTTTTTCCAGTAAGTTTATTTTCCTGTGTCCGCAATCATTGCTTAGCTCCTTTTGTCAGACATTGACTTTCCCGTGAGTTCGATGCGATGCAGAGTCGTCACATAGCTGACGATTTGACGTCTAGAAACCACTGGAGTCTGATGTGTGCTATTTTGTGTCGCTTTTTCTTTATTAACTGATATCAGTTCTGCAGGACTGGGCTGTATGCTGAATCGCATGGTATAATCGCCAATGTGGGCTCAATGTTCCGTACGCTCACTCATTTTGGTTAATGCCTCATCGTAGAACTTCTGGGACCCAATAACGGCTACGGAGTTCTGGTACAACCGCGCCGAATCCATGGTCTTGCCTCTCTGGTGGTTAGGGGAGCCTGTATGCTGGACTCCCATTCGCAGGTAACAAGTCTGCTCACGAATTAATGATACAGATGTGGGAGACCGCTCGACGTGCAGGTCTTGTTACCGCGAACCAAATGTGGTGCGTCACGTTCTTTGTGCATCTTATATGCATGATTCTTAAGCGCAGTAGGCCGGGACCAAACCTCACACTCTCGGGAGCATCACCCACATACTTCGTTCCTTGGCGCGATAGAACCCCTCTCCAGGAAAAGCTAGATCAGATACTAGAGTGGGTCGACATCGGCGACGTGGAGAAGAGACCAGAACTCATTCTGAGTGAGTATCCGTCACTCAGAACGTACCAGTTGCTTATTGGAATATAGCATACGAACCATCATTGGATCAGGCTGGACACGCGACCGGACCAATGTCTGCCCTGGTGAATGTGAGTGCATACCTGATGTTCATACACCCATCACATGTAACCATGTCTAAACTACATTGCTCGCAGGAAACCCTTGCAAACGTGGATGTTTTTGCTCGTGACCTTCATAAGTCACTGCTTGCACGTAATCTCTCACAAATAGTAGATGTGATCTTCGTCAGTGATCACGGAATGGGTGATACCAGTGAACCCGAGTGGATTTATCTGGATGGAGACGACATATTGGGTATATTTGTTCCACTTCAAATTTTTTTTTGGTTGATCCTTTAACCACAAGGTGAATTGTGGGAAAATGTTACACATCATGACGGATGGCCTTCCTTTGGACTTCGCTTCTTGGAGGGGACAGACGAACGAGTTGTATTAGAGAAGCTAATTCATGCATCCAAAGAACCACAGTTCACTGGCAAGTTCCAAGTATATACGACAGATTCTTATGCTGGTGGTATGCGTTCGTCCATCATCCATCCAAATCTGATAATTACACATTATTCTTGTCAGGGTATCTCGAGGAAGCTATACCCATGCCCGCACGCTACCACTTTTCCGCAAACGAGCGGATTGCTCCTGTCTGGGTGGTCCCAAAGCTTGGATATGCCTTGACAACCAAGGAGATGGGCAACAAAGGGATGAGCATTGGCGTAAGTTCCCTTCCCTTTCGTCAGCCTGTGCACTGATTCTACGTGTTTGACAAAGAACCACGGGTATGACAACAACGAACCTTCCATGTATGCGATATTCGTCGCCCACGGCCCCTTCTCGCATGGTGCCAAACTTTATCAGGCCGATCCCCAATCGTCTACTTGGCATTCTGTGGTTGACAACACCTATGTCATACCTGGGTTCGCAAATGTCGAGCTTTATAATCTTGTCATGCGACTACTCGGTATCGAGGCTTGGGCGGTGCCGAACAACGGTACAGCCGGCTTTTGGGACAAGTGCATCGATCCGTGAAGCCGGACCGTTTACGTTTCGTAGGATGAATACCCAATTGATGGACCATGGTACGATGGACAGCATCCACTACTTTTTCATGATTCACTCTATGAAATGTGTGAATACCGATAACAGTTCTACTTGTCTACTCATTTACTCTTTCGAAAAACTCCCTCAGCGTGTCTGCCAAGACCTTCGGCAGGGCCTCCACGTCTCGGAGCACGACGTAGTATTCAAAGGGGAAAGAGTCCAGGTATCGTTCCATAGTCAGTTCCATCATACCCGTGGTGGGCGAAGGCTTGTATGAAACTTGGGAGAGTGTCAGAATCGATGACTGACTCTCGCTCGACCTGGGAGAGACAGCGCCACCGCCGGATGAACTCGATGCAGAGGGCGCATTGTTAAGCGCATCGATAACGATGAACACTACCAGCACTCTCATCCCTCTCGCCTTCCTCAGTATTCTCCTCAATCGCTCATGGTCCTGACAGATGCCGTCCGAAATGATGATCTCGAGCTGCCAAAGCTCCCGGCCACCCGTGCCGCCCGCATTCTCGCGTGCGGCTTCGAGCACCCCCAATGACCCCTCGAGGAACGCAGCAACGTCCGTGCGCGACTGAGAGAATGTGAATGCATTCAGGACGCGGCCACCTTCTGTCGGCGAGGACCCCCAATCCTTGGCGCCCGTCGCGTCCGAACCGAACCCGCGAATAAGTTCCCAGCCCTCTCCGAACCTTGCCACGCCCACCTCACCCACCTCGAGCTTCCCGAGTGCTTGCACGACCAGGGCGACTGTTTGATACGCCAGATGAATTGCGCCCCCGTCCGTGTTGCCTCCGTTGCGCATGGACGCGGAGTCGTCAACGGCCAAGAGCACTTGGTATTCCCGTCCGCTGGGTTTGACTCTCCGCATCCAGATCTTGTCCTTGGTGTATTCGCTTGCAACCCATGCAATCACTTTCCTCATGTTAAGTCTTTTGCCGCTCCGGAAGTCACCTCTCAAGCGCGTCGCGAGCGTTGGCGCAAGGATAAGGCGAAGTGATTCACAGAGTGCCATGGAAAGGGATGAAGTCATTGTCGTATAGAGAGTCCAAAGATTCGAAGCAGAGACAGGGGTGGGATTTGAAGCGTGGTTTGCCAATGCACTGAGAACGACCTCAGAGGGTGCCTCTATTTCAGGTTCCACGTCTTCCTCGGCTTTGGGTGCGGATGAGTCAGGAAAACGAGGTTCAGCACCGGGGACGCCGCCATTGCGTTCTGCAATGCCACCCTCGAGATCGGGCGCGGGACACTCGGTAGTTTTCTCAGCTTCCAATCTCTCCATCGCAACGTCTTTTGCCTCTTTCAGTCTTCGTTTCATATCCAACGAGTCAAGCGCATCAATGTCCATGGCATCAGCATCTGACTTGCTGATTTCCTTGTCCACTAATTTGAGCTCTCTCAACTTTGCGACCTGCTCCTCGCCCGCAGGTCCAAGCGCCTGGATATCATCATTGTTTTCCGGTGTGTCTTCCTCGTGAACGTACTCAAGCTGCTCTGCATCGTCGCATTGAGGAACTGGTAGAGGCTGTGGCTGATCTGCTGGTCCAAAGATCTCATTGAAGCGTTGTTGGACTTCTTTGAGCGCATCCCCGAGGGTTCTCCGGGAGTGGAGGGTTGCAGCAGGGGGTGGTTGACGTGCGTGGGCAGGACCACGATGCGTGCCTTCAGCAGTGGAGCTTGGATCCAGAGGTTGTTGAAGTGGTGCGTCGGGGGTCAGGGGAGGTATAGGTTGAAGTTGGTTCTCAACAGTATTGCCAGATCTGGAATAGTCACACCAGTTGTATAACAACTGAATCAACGGTCGATTCGAGTAGAAGACGTACCGTTCTTCTCCGACCACGGGCTCTTGGGCATGCTCACCCCCTCCAGTGTCCATTTCGACTTGGTTCGAAGCGAAACCTCGCTGACCTTCTTTCGCAGAGTCCTTGGATTGTGGTTCGTTCTCTGGCATCCCAGCATCACCATCGCCTGCAACGAGATCGGGCTGAGCGACGGCGTCGTTTTTGCATTCCTCATTATGAGGATCGCCCTTGTCCTCGTCCACGTTACTTTCATCATCAGCTCGAGGTGGTTGCTGCTCGACATCCTGAGGCTCGACCGACATTTGATCGTCGCTGGGAGTGTGGTCTCCTTCCTGTTCCTCACCATCATCTTCGACCATCTCATCATCCGATGCACGTTCCTCGTCGCTGACGTCTTCCATTTCTATGTCTTCATAATCGTCTTGCTTATCCTGATTCCCTTCGAGGTGCATGTCATCGGGAAGGTCGAGAGTATCCGCGTCTTGAATGTGTTGGTCCATCGGGGCACCTGAGGCATTGGGTTCTTCCACCTCGCCCGGAGGACTCTCGTCGCCCGCGTCGATCTCTTCCTCCATTTCCTTTTCATTCCGATTCTCCTCTTTCGTGTCTTCTCTCCTCTTTCGATCATTCTTTTCCTTGCCTTCCTTACCTTCCTTCGCCACGATGTCCGAGTTCCCCTGCCGGTCCTCTTGCGATCTGTCATTCTGCAACTCATCTTCGCCTTTCCCATCGTCTCCCTCCTTATCCCCCCACAGTTTCTCGTCGACTGCAGCTGGATCTGACTTGTCCAGCTTACCCAGCTGCTCATCCGGGTCCTCATCTTCTTCGCCATCAGCCTCCTCATCCTCCTCGCCTTCTTCAGCTTCCGGTACATCCTCCATATCGCCCCCGAAGTCCTCGCTCATCTCAATCGTATTTTCCTCGTCCTTCCCTTTCTCTCTCTGCATCTCTGCATCCCCTTCGTCTTCACCTCGGAGTCCTTCCACTTGACTCTCATCCTCGATCTCTTTGCTCACGTTTTCGCTCCCGGTCCCCTCACCCAAACCCGTTCCTCCGAGCTCTGTCGCGTGCCCTTTTTCATCTCCGGTAGCCTCGCCCTCTCCTGTTTCGGGAGGGACACAAAACCCTTGAGTACCAAGGGTGTGTACGACGGAACACACGACGTAGTCAAGCTTGAAAAGTGAGCGCACCCACCTCGCCAGACTCTCGAGCAGCTCGCCTGCAAAGGACAAGAAACTCGAGAGGAACGGCACCACTCTTTTCAACGCTCGCTGGCGTAAAGTGTGTGGGAAGTTTGTAAGATGCACGGTGGTGCGATTCAGCCGATCGTTTAGCGTGGGGAGATCTAGGAGAGTCGTGAAAAGGGATGTCGTCTGAATACCTAGTCGAATGTAATTGTCCCTCGCCTGTTCGAATTCAGGGGTTGGGTCGGAGAGTGGGGCCGACTCGGGGCACTGGTGAAGCATGGCCTGAACTGTGATGAGTAGTGCATCGATGACGCTGTCCGCGTTTCCGGTAGCGTCAACATTCGGTTTGGCTGCTTGGGAGAACGAGAAACTGCCTTGTTCGCGGATCCATTCCTGGGTGGGTTGGAGGATATATTTTAGCTGGGGACAAACTGTTGACATCTCTTCGACTTGTCCCGGTAGCTCGCTTAAGAAGCTTGCAGCATCCACGATTGTATTATATTCGTCTGAAAATAGTATCATTATACGTTCTGTTTTCCGATTGCAAGCTTTGAACGCACCTCGAAGGAGTACGGAAGGCATGATGACTTGACATGATTGAAGCACCTTGTACACACGGTCTCGCCATATGCATGCTGAAGCGGCGAGAGTTTGACACTTCCCGATGAGATCAGGGACCACGTTCATGCTATTCTCTATTTCGCAGAATACGCGCATGGCCTCGACCAGTTCCTCCAACGCGCGAGTGGAATGACTCATCGCAGTGTGCATGGTTTCGATTTTGTCATATGCATCGATTACGATCGTTTCAGAATGCTCGGAGAGGACTTGGAGCCTGTCCGTTTCTTGGCAGAGTGATATGTATCCGGGAAGAGTATCGTACAATCTAGGCGTTGTGAGTATTAATCGAAATGCGCACCTAGGACGGTGAGGACTTGACGCTTACCCTGATCTACCGTCGAGTGCCAGGGAGTACCCTGACTCCACCACAGAGATACCTCGAGAAAGCTCGCGTGTCGCCACGTCTGAGTGGTGGTTCAGAAGTACCCTCCTCAGTGCGGGAAAACATCCACGCAGTCGATCAAAGTAAAGCTCCGCCTTCTCTGCAGACGCCACCCCACTGCCTGTGGGTATCAGAGGCTGGTTTCGGATCCAGTATTCATTCCTCAGCCTGCCAAGGATCTCGGGTTTGATATTGTAGGACAGTCCTGCACGTTTAAGCTCTTTGAGGAGATCACTCCAAGCCTTTCTTTTACGGAGAAGTAGGTTCTTTTTATACTTCTCTCGCTTTTCTTTGCTAAGATCGGAGGGAATCGTGTCACTTGCGAGGTTCTTTGCAGTCAAGATGATGTCCGAAGAGAGATGTTCCACATCCTCTGCGGTATACATCAAAAGGAATGAACGAATCTTGTTGTACATCAGGCCGTTGAATCTGATGAAAGTCTGGCGGAGATTCCCGAGGTGAGAAGGTAAGGATGGTGAACACGATATAAGATCCTCGAAAGGGGCCACCGATGGAACGGGTATTGAGGCTAAGAAGACAGCTCGCTCGACTTCATGGTGACCCTCGGTGTCTCCGGCGAATATCGGGTCCATCTTGTCCACGACGGGCTGCCTTAGGACGTCGCGGAACTTGCGGATAAGCTTGTATAACTGACGGTGCGTCTTCTGGGCGCTTTGCTTCAATGCATGAACGTTAACATCTTTCCAGCTGGCAAGTTTGATGAATGCCTCGACTTCTCTCTCAAGGGCCTGTCTTTGATTCCTCAACGACGTAGAGAGCTGGGGGACAAAGAGGGAAGAGTATCGCCACGAGGATAGGACGATCCGGCGGACCCGAAGTAGAGATTCTTGACGGATGAGAGATTCCTGGGGAACTATGTAGTGGATGAAACTCTCAAAGCTGCGCAGAAGGTCCAAGCGCACTTGGAATTGACCGAGGGGACTGGATCGAACGAATTCGTCCAGCAGTGACGGGAGTTGCCCAAGGTATCCGTCTAGACTGCCAGCATCACCATTTGCAGTTTCCTCGACCGCATTCAGAGGTCCGTGTATCAGGATTTCATATAAACGGAACCAAAACAGCGCCAAATCACCAACGAACGACCGACTCTGAGATTCCAGCAGACCTTTCCAGCAGGACAATTCCAATCGTCTCCATGCAACGATGAGCGTCGTCAGTTCCTGCCGCTGTTCTTTGAGGCTATTGTCACGGTTTGCACATATCTCCCAATCTTCCGTCTGTACCAGCAATTGCTCTAGAGCCGACAAAAACCTGGCGATCGGCGAGGAGAAATCAAATGCTAGTATAATATCACAGCGATCGATGAGATGTTGGAGCACTATCTGATCTGGCCAATCTCGGAGGATGGAAACGAGCCGAGCGCGAAGCGATTGGATCACGCTCGATGCCTTCCTGGCCTCTAGAATGTTTGCATCTGCGTAGAAGTTGGATGACAAGGAATTGGAGCTGCCGCGGATCTCAGTCAGATGTCTGTGAATAACAGAGAGCTGAAGATGCAACGATTCTTTTTCGAGTGAATCCACGAATGTCGATGGATGGTTGACTGTCCAGGACCGCAGAAAGGTCTCTCGTAGAGAATTGAACTCGACCATAGTGTGACTGGTATCCGCTGTATTCATCGCATCGCCCATAAGTTCCAGGTGAAGTGCGAGTAATTGCCGTTGCCGATCTGGAGTTAGATGGTGTGTTGGTTTGTCGGCGAGACTGACGGCTTCGGTTGGGTGAAGAACATCCTCGAAAGTAGGAAATAATTCCAAAAACTCTCTTTCCTCAGCTTCAGCCTCTGTCGACCCATCATGCGTAGCCGTGTTTGCGCGATATAAGGAGTTGAGATCTCGCTCTCTTTTATCATCATGAGCTCGATCTATGGACCAGAGACGATACACTTGTTCATAGGCAATCCTAACTGCGTTTGGTACCGATTGAAATTGAGCGGAATGTACAGCGGCTGCGACCCTCAATATAACGAGTTCGGCGGCAGGTAGATTCGTGCCAGAGGTTGGTATGGATTGTAGTAAATGTGCACTGCGCGTGGAAGGGAATGCAGCCAGACCGATCGCTAGTTCCATGGCGTCCTTCTGCAGAGATGATTGCTCGGAGGCCCAGCGTATGAGGTTGAGACCCAGCCGAAGTTCCGCAAATGCTAAACGGAGGATGCATGTGATGTCGTCGAATTCCGTGTAGAGGGATTCCATGCGTTGAAGAAAGCCTGAGATGGACTCCTGGACAACCACCTCGCGGTCGAAGGCGGAAATATCCCTTGATTTCAGAATACGCGTCAGGTTGTCGATCTTTGAATGATGAATCACTTGGTCGATGAATTGTGACACTTCTAGCCAGTAGCCATGTAGACTTGCCAAGTTATCTCGAACCGGAACGCTAGCCGAGACATAAGGTCTGTTTAGCAAATCGTTGGCGCAAAACTCGAGGTAAGCAATGACTCCGTTTGTTTTATTGGCTGCTGTCCGGGTTTCCAACTCGGCGTGGAGCGCGATCTGCTGCCTGTGAAACTCTGCTTGATCCTGAGTATACACAGTTGCATAGCGGATCATTGCGGCAGGATCGATGGGTACGTTAGGAACAAAAAGATCGAGAATGATTCTGCTCAATGCAATCCAAAGTTTCCCGAGTTGAAACACTGCAGTCTCCAGCGACGGGAACATGTCCACGTCGTGATGTAGCGCGGCAGTCAAATGCCGGATGGCCATTCGAAGCGGTCCGTGATTCGTTCGTCCCAAGAGATCAAGCAGAGTCCTCGTCGCTTCCATACTGTCCTTAGGAATCATGCGCATATGGTGAAGAGTGGTTTCATCAAACGAAGTCGAGAAGCAGGCGGCGACCTGAAGAAACAATGAGTTTGCATCAGATGATATCTGTCGCTCTTACGTACCAAAACTACAGTCTGATTGAATACCGCGCAGAGTTGCTGAAGGCGTGAAGTATCCGCGAAACACTGAAAAACGGTCAATCCAACATGACGCTTAGCCGACTCCCAGTGCTGTTCAATTGACGCTAAAGAGACCCCCGCAGTTTGACTACGAGGAAAGTCAGGAGTACAGTAACACGGAATGTTAGTTCATACCTCTTTTCAAAGACATTGAGAAGGTGAGTTGGGCGGAATATGATATATGATCCACCGACGTTCTAATAACAGGTCAAGTCCTTGGGGAGTATATCTTCGATTCAGGTCACTTACTACTTCGTCGGGATGTCGATGCCCTAAGGCCTCAAGCCATTGAGTGACAACCGTAGCTGTGATGCTGGGGGAGACTGCGACCGTGTCAAGGGAGATGGCATTAGAATGTTGCATTCACAACATACTGTGGCGGTTTGTATCATAATCCCATACCATGTGCTGGTAGGAAGCAAATCGTCGTAGATCTTCGTTCGGCTCACCGACAGCCATTCGAATAAGTTGTTGGAACATTTGCATCGTCGCCTGCATGTTGCAACTTAACCACCATCACATACGCCCGACGTACAACAGACTTACGTCTTTGTTTTCCAGACGGAGATCACAAAGAATCTGCAACTCAACTAGGAGTAAAGCGGGATTGGAATTCCCGGGGTGACCTGTGCATTTCTGGGAGACCTTGGATACCCACTAACGCAGCGAGTCAGGATATAGCATTGTAAATACTTCGGAGCCTCACATCTTTGGCTTGACCAGATATTTGCGCCAGTCGGTCAGTTTTGTCCGGCTCCAAATGTGTCGGTAAAGTTGCAACAGCAAGGACCTCTAACTGCTCTTGACGCGACACTAGACGGTATGTCAAGTCGCAGTTAAACCCTCAAAAGGTCCTGCCACACCTGGTTCCATAGCTTCTGCAAGCGAATAAGCCAGTAACTTGACGTCCGCCGAAGTGACCTCCGTCGGCCTCACTACGCGTAGTTGTGACCATATATCCACCAGTCCAAGACCGGATTTCGGCGAGATCACACTCTCAAGAACAGCTAACACGTGTGCAAGACGGCCAAAGATGGGGGAATGGTTTTGAAGTGCCTTAGAAATCAGATTCAATAGGACTTGAATGTACGAGTAGTCAAAGGTTCTCTGAACAAGAACCTGACAGAGCTTTCTCCGGATGTTGAGAAGGCTTGCAGCAGTAGCATAATCCTGGTGCTAATGTTACAAAGTGACGTAAGCATTGAGACGAACATGCTCACGGATTGAGGGTTGAGTGAGCCAGAGGGTGACTCTTCGAGTAACTTCTGGGCAACTACTCGCACCTCCCCTAGTACCCGTTGCAATGCCTCCATCAGGTCTGGCAAGCATTTGGCTGCTGGATTGCTGGACGAACCATCCGATAGGTTCCACCGGACGTCGTCACCCCGATCGAGGATGAATGCAGCGAAAAGATGCAGGATTTCAAGCTTCAGCACATGTTGCGACCAGTACTCCGCCCGTTCCAGGCAGCATGGGCACGGTGGATAAACTATGAAATCATCCATTGGCTGTATTTCGGGAAGTTTGAGTACATTGGGTATGGGAGGGCGGACGAAGTCCCGCCTATCACATGGACACTGACCAGCACATTGTCGATAGACCACGAAACATTCCGAGACACTGATTTCACCCTTGACGAGACGACTTTAAGGACTTCTTTGAAGATGGGGTCTGCAAATACGGAGAGAAGGGGTCCGTCGGGTGACGAAACCTCAAGGTAGCGTTTGAAGATCCAGTGGAGAGAAGGGGGGTACGACCTGATGGTGAAGTGGACGAGCGCACGCGATGTCTGAAGACCAGGGGTTTGCGTGATTGGCGCATGGACGACCACCGCTGACAACGTGGAATCGTGGTCGATGGTTATGGATGGCAAAGGTTGAGTTGAGCTATGTGAAGATGCCGGAAGCAGACCCCGACGTGCTTCCTCATAGGATGCATAAGATGTCGACATCGACAGGCCAATGGGCACGCGGGAGTGGGCGAGCATGCGAGACCGATCCTCTTCGGTGAAGCAAGTCAAAAGAGATACCTCTACGCTACGATTGCGCATTGCTCGGGAGAGTTCGCCATATTGAGGGTCCACAGTCATCAACAGACGGAAGTTAGGATGTGGTGTCAATATCTGGACTTCGCCATCGACGAATCCCCGTTCTGTCAACACGAGGTTACCATTCGGTTCACAGAGGGAGTTAAGCCGATCGAGGACAGAAGGATTGCACATATTCGCGCTATCGAGAAGAAGCCAATGACCGTTTTTCATCGCCCGTATCAGTGGACCATCAACCCATTCGAAACGACCCCTGGCGGAGTTGCTTTGGGCTAGATCGCGTATTTTCCCGTCCAAATCTCTACGAGCTGCGTCAAACGAAGAGTCCTCGACATCGATCAAGGAGAGCTCTCCCAGAAGTCCAGAGACAGCATGCAGAATCGATGCAGGGTTTCTCTGACCGGAGTTCAGTTCTTGCTGTACGACCGTTCGGTACCGATAGCTTGAAGTAATCCCGCAAACAGAACGCGCAAATGTCTCTGCTAGCCGGATTGCCTCCTTTGCAACCTCTAACGTTCGACCCAAGTGATCGACTTGTTCGAAGCCACCCAAGAGATCTGTTGTGTCGGTTGCTTTGGAGACGTGGACTTCATTAAGATAACTGCCTGAAAGATTAGCAAGGGTTCTTATCAGACTTGTTTTACCACAGTCGCGGGAGCCCGTCACGACAACTAGCCATGATCGAGAGAGACATGCACCAATGGCTTCTGCTGCTGTGAGATGGACCTGCAGGACGTCAGACGTTCTGTGTGGCAAAGTCACGTTGTGCCTCTTGGAGCTATAGTAACCGAATTGCACATGCGAGCTAGAGATGACTGGGCAAGGGTTGGGAAGGCTCGGCGAGTCTGAAGACGAGAAAACCTCGTCAAATATGGTTTGGGCGGATGCGCGGTCTTGCAAATTCCTGAACCTGCTCAAGTAGACGATACGGTTCAAGTGTCGGGGATGGTTCGTTACGTTGAATGTCCGTAAAAGCTCGCCCCATCGAATAATGTCGCGTAAATTGAACTCCCAAGGACTCCCCTCGCGGCCAAAAGCTCGCCTGTACACAACCTCATAATTCAACCGAGCGTTAAACCTGATCATTGCACGGAGAACGCTTTCGTCAAATTCCTTGTACAGTTGCTGGCAGACAATGACCATGTCATCAGGAGAAAGTTCCTCGATATAAACCCTCGTGAAGCGATCAAGGAAGGATTTTGGGAGACCTTTCCTGCCACCACCCTGGTGTAACGGATTCTGGGCTGCAAATACTCGAAACGACGGGTGTCGGGTAAAGCTGCGTCCTAGTTCGGGTATGTAGACCGTGCCTCGATGATCCAATACGGCATTCAAGCCCTCGAGGACTGGCTGAGGGGCGAGATTCATCTCGTCAAGAAGAACCCAATGGCCCTGTTGCAAAGCCTGTAAGAATTCTGCGTCTTTCCAGGCAAACTCCCCCGGTGCGCCATTCTCCACGGGTAAGTCAGACCCGAACAGGTCTATTAGGTCGGTCTGATCGGAGAGATTGATGCGACACAGGTGGTAACCAGCAGCTTTTGCTAGGGCAGTGATGAGAGAGGTTTTCCCAACTCCAGGGCTACCCTCTAGAAGGATTGGCTTGCGAGCTTGATAGGCCCTGACGACACGGAGAGCATTCTCGCGAGCCGTCGGAGCTTGGAGGTTGAAGCTGTGCATCATGGCATTTTCCGGTCCTTTGGGGAGTGCGAACGGGCCAACTTGGACGAAGACAGAGGGGTCATAGGAACGAGGAGTTATATCCTGTGTAAATGGGACAAGTCGTTGTAGCTCGTGAATCGCCTCATCTTTGATTTGTTGCAGAGCCTGTATCGAATATGTCGCTGTTTGTGGCAAGGAGCCTAATCCGTCCAGAAAGGTCATATGCGCTGCATGGTGCTAAATCACGCATAAAATCCTGTACCAGGAAGAAATTTATTGGCTTACAAAGATCTCGTCCGCCAGCATCGCATTGTTTTCTTCAGGAGTAAACACAGCATTCGAGAATGCAACCCAAGCCTGGGAAGTGGTAAGGAACGTCACAAGATGTCTTCCAAAGTACTCACCAGCATGTCGCGCAACGTACAAATGGATCGTTCACCGGTCTTTTCACGTAGCCAATCAACAAACTGCAAAAGTGGTTTAGTGAAGACATTCATCGCGCTGTGTGTCCAGGAACTCTCGACGATCATCTCAAGGTCAGAGGGGCCGTCGACTAGGGACACCCAAATCTCTGTGAAACGATTCCGAAGGGCGGGAGAAAGCTCCTTCTTCCCGTAGTCACCTCCTGGGTTCATCGTCGCGAGAAGCTTGAAGGAATCGGCCGCTCGCACAGCAGGATATTCCCCGTCTGTACCTCCTCGCTCCGCAAGTATAATGGTCCGCTCGGGTTCTAGTACGCTATTAAGCCTCTCGAGCACCGAATCATCGGCCAGAGAGACCTCATCAAGAAGGAAAACGTCGCCGTTCCGCATGGCTCGGATAAGAGGTCCGTCGTGCCATTCAAACAGGGTTTCAGACCTAAGGATGTCCTTCTGTGACTCCCGGAGAGGAGCCACCAACGAGGAGTCGGGATCTGTTTTGATTACTGCGGTGATTCGTCCGAGGATTTCTTGGACGTCCGTGGGTGCATCGACGATGCCACAGCGAGCGAGTAGAGACAATGCACGACGACATGCATCCGAACAAGCCGCCGCACGATTGCGTACTGGTCGCAAGCCACCGATCAGGTCTGCCGTTTCCGTATTTTGGTGACAGCTGAGTGTATACAAGTGCTTGGACACGACATCGGCATATAATTGGCAAACGGACGTCTTGCCAGAACCAGTCTCTCCCACCAGCAGAACCGGCTCGTTGAATCTCAAAGCTCTAGAAATCAAGACGAACAACCTTCGCATAGCGTGAGTCCAGACGACTCGTGAGGATGATGGTACGTGGCAACCAATGTATGCTTCAATTTCGGAGCCATGTAGATCGTACAAAGATTTCTCGTCGATCCGAACCTTCATCACGGTTTCTATGACTTCTTTGACCACAAGCTTGTCGTCCATGCGTCGCGTTCGCTCTGCTAGAAGCATGTAGCCGTTTTCTGCAAGTTCCTGGTAGCTTATGGCATCCCTGCCAGCCCACCGGAACAGATCCCGAAGGGTGGCAAAGCCCTGTTTACTTTCGAAAACACGCCCAGTCTGTCGACGTTTTTGCAGCTCTCGGAAGACGGTGACAATCTTTTGCCCATAAGAGGGGGCAATTCGACATCGTTGGCACAGGATAGATTCTAGCTCTGCTTGAGGCACATCTTGAAAGTGAACTTCAAGGAAACGATTACGGAAGGCGCGCGACAAGACTTTTCGACCAGCATACACGCCTGGCGGATTCTGGGTGGCAAAGAGCATGAAATGAGGATGAGGCCGCACGACTTCGTGCGTTTCCGCAATCACCAACTCGCGATTGTCATCCAATAGACGATTCAGCGCTTCGAGCACGTCCGTTGGTGCGAGGTTCAACTCATCCAAGACGATCCAATGGCCGCGTCTCAGAGCCTGGACAAGCAGACCATCCTTGAACACTAACTTCCCCGTGGCGGCGTCGGAAACGTAAGAACCAATATACTCTTGGATGTCGGTGTGCTCGTGGTTATTGATACGGATGAATTGGTGGCCAGTCCTGCGTGCTAGGTACTCCACAGCACTGGTTTTTCCACTAGATGTTGGCCCTTCGATAAGTACAGGAAAACGACGTGTGAGGACAATGCGAGCAAGATCAATCAACTTCTTTTCCACCGAAGGTGTCATGATATAGTCCTCGACTGGATCGACATCCAGCGGCCCTTTCTCGAGGTAAAATGGGCCAAACTTGACGAACTCTTCCACAGATCGAGAAATAGGATGTGAGGGTTCCTTTGTCAACAGGGATTTCGCATTACGCACTCCAGCGAGGATGTGCTTGTGTACAAGATTCGTGGCAATGTCCGCACTAGGCCCATCGAGCACCATGGTGAAAGTCATGAGGCAACCTTCCCAAAGTGCTCTTCGCAGGCCGTACGTTGAGGAGACGTCGGCCGCAAATGTAAGAGCGCGGGCAAGCGTCCGCATGCTGTAGTGAGGACGATGATTTGATCCGTCAGCCAATTGCCTATCCTCCGCCAATTCTTTCATAGCAGCGTAGAAATCGGCGATGTTCATGATTGCAGCTTTATCTCCGACCGCACAGTGGCCGATATATTGGTGAATAATGCCAAGTAAAGTCTCGCGGTCAGCGTCCGGGGGAGGGACGTCAATTTCAGTGAACCGTGATCTGATGTTGGGAGGGAGATCTTTTTTCCCAACGTCCGTCGCTGGGTTCATGCATGCAAAGAGGCGAAAATCCGGGTGGCGGGGTACTGGTTCCAGGGTACCCTTTTCGGTCAAAGAGATAGAGGCAGACGGACCGCTCAAAAGTCCAGTGATGCATTCAAGCGTTTCTGGGCTTGCCAAATTAATTTCATCAAGAAGTATCCTGACGACGGGTCAGATGTATGTTTGATAGGCAATTGGTACAGGCAAACACACCAATCACCAGAGCGAAGTGCCTTGACGAGAGGACCTTCTACAAAGTCGAAGGCAAATTTACCCTGTCCTTGAGCATGTTGGATGTCGAAGTCATCGACATCTTGCTGGAACCTATCCCAAGCTTCTGCAGACTGTCGAAGTATTTGTTGATCAAGCTTCCTCCGCTTTCTCGGCCCATCAGCTTCCGTGGGGAGTAAAGAGGACTCCCTGGGAGATATTACTACAAGTAGATGATGCTTTGCGTTCGACACTTACTGTGTGTCCGCGTTGAATTTTGACTCAATCCGTTCCTTGGCAAGCCGTGCGGACTCTCTCCATAGAGCCACTGCTCTCTTCCATTTGCCCTCCTGGACTGCTTTTCGGATGGATTCCTCGAATTTGATATTCTTCTTCCGACTGAATGTGTTTCCAAAAAGTTTCAAAAACTCTGCATGAAGCTTCGAGGCAGGGACGCGAGCATCGACTGGTTTGAATCCGCCAAGTAGATCTGAAGATTCTGTCTGATGAGAAAGATTAAGTGATATCAGAGGCCGACGGAGCAAAGAGGCAAGACGCGTGATAGCGCTGGTCTTCCCAGTACCTGTCTCTCCTGTCAGGAGTACAGGTTCGCCAAGGGATATAGCAGTCGCAATCCGTGAAAGAAGGCAAACTGCAGGTTTATGCATTGCGAAGGGACGAGGTGGAGTGAGAAACATCGGTCTCGGAGGTCGAGCTGGGAGACGCACACGGCCAATACCAATAGCAATGATATCACCGTTTTCGTCTCTCTCCTCCTCGAACGGAGGAACTCGGCCAGTAAGCACCCACTGACGGCGTTCGGGGTCTAGGCCAACAGAATCCGCAACGAGGGCGGCAATGCGATCAGAGTGGGTTTGAGCTGGGGCCGTAAGGGCACCGGCACCGAAGAAAACATCCCTCGCATCTAGAAACAGTTCTTCTCGAAGAGAAAGATTGGGGAAGAGTGAAGCGACTGGAGTAACACCCTGGCTAGTAGTCTCCACAGTGATAAGATTATGGGATGAGGGAATGAGGGCCTCCACGCGACTGCAGTACTTTTCAAGCTCCCTAAGGCCAACGTGCCTACTCGATGCCGTTGTCCCTAGTCTTTGGATACTGTCCCAAATTCGTATGATTGCCATTGCAAGAGGCTTCCCTAACTTAGGAAATTGTGATTCGATGATCATTCCGACTTCATCCAAGGAAGGAGCATCGACTATGAGCTCTTGGAACTTGTGGGCTCCATAAAAGATCGGGCTTGGAAAGTTCGTGTTGGCTGATGGGACTACTGAACGCGTCGCAAACACAGCAAAGCGTTCGGAAGCCCTCACTTTCCCTCTGTTGGGAACCTCTATGCTCGCGCGGTTTCCGATCCAGGTGCCAGGAGCCAGAGACTCGGCGAGGGGTTTGATGAGTCCCAAAACCTCCATGCCTGCGCGATCTATATCTTTGAAGACCAGCCACTTCCCTTCCCTCATAGCGCGAACAACGACACCATCCTTCCATTCGAAGGTTCCGAGTTGGGTCGGAGAGGAAACATAGGATCCAAGCAGTGTGCGAGGGTCAAGTGAGGTGTCTGCAAGTTGAACGGTGACAATATGATCGGTTTCCTCGGGATATAAAGCGGAAGCGAGTTGCGAAAGGAAAAGCGACTTTCCGGACGAAGGAGGTGAGGTGATGAGAGTGGGTAAGCGGAGGGACGCAAAAGTTGCCAACCGTCGCAGTGCTCTAATCGCTGAAGGTGTCGAGACGACTGGGACGGGGGGTGGAAGCGAGGGGGAAGATTTCAGCATGAGTATTCCATAGATATTGGCAGTCCATGGGCTGTCAAAATACTTCAGATGGAGAGACTTTTGTCTCAGCACGAGAACACTTACGACAAGTCATCATTGGTTAGTGGCTGAGTTTCATCATCGCCGAGCATATAGAAATCGGAACCAACAGCGACAGAATTGCGAATTTGATGGATTCTTTCTAGTTCCAACACGGGCATCAACCATCCATCGATGGTGATTCGACTCCCGTCAATGTTTTGACCATACGAAAGTGGACACTCTACCCCGCCGGGCTCACCAAGAACCTTGGTCTCCAGTTGGATGCGCTCCACTTCAGCCATGCCTGTGTGTAGCGAATAACACCTGATTGCCAAATACCTAACTGCATAGTCCGGGTGGGGTGTAACGAAGAGAGCGGATAAATGCGATATGGGCCATAGGAGGTCTCCCGGCAGCAAGCGGTTGGCTCGGAGCAAGCGATAGTAGGCAAGAAGCATATGGTGCAAATGTATTGCGTCCAAGGTGGCAATGGATGAACACTCTTCGACAAAACTCAATGGACCCTGCGCGAAACATGGTCGGCGCAAGAACGCAAACAAAATTCTAGAGAACGATCAAGAACTTGATGGATAAGCGCAGAGGGGACTCACGGGAAAAGTTCTTCGTGGTTATCTATCAACATCGAGAGGGCAACGAACCTGAGCTCGAGGTCGTCCTGGTCATCTAGCCATCTTGCACACAAGTCGAACAGCAGCGGTCGGAAAAGGTCCGATAGTGGCACGGTGAGGGAGGGAACCGCTAGCAGGCGCGATAGTGCCGAGAGCAGAGCCTTGCTTGACGGTGCAAGCGATATCTCAGTCGAATAAGGGGAGCCTTGCGGCAAGATGGCAAGCAATGCTTGTGTCTGTTTTGAGAGGTTGATCGTAAGTGGATCTCGGAATGCCTCGTGAAGTGGCATGCTGGGCCGTGAAACGTTGAAACGGAGCAGCTCAATGTCGAGTAAGAAAAAAGACGCATAGTCTGTGCTTCGCGCACGTGACTCAGAATACTACGCTTCCCTAATCGATATCTTGGGCCGTTGGAACTGGACCCGACCACATCATCTTCATCGCACAGAAATGATCGAAAATACGAAAATACTGGACATCAGAGGCCAAAGCCTTAAGCTCAACACCGCAGCGGACGTGGTGCCGCTCCTCGAAGGCGTTGACCCCACATTAATCGAGGAGGTGCATCTGGGAGGCAATACCATCGGTATCGAGGCTGCGCAGGAGTTTGCAAAGTTCTTGGAAAAGACTCAAGACTTGAAGGTATTCTCCCCTTATTCTCCGATTCTTCCTGTCCTTGATCACGCACCAGGTCGCAGATTTTGCAGATATTTTCACCGGTCGCCTCATCTCCGAAATTCCCGACGCACTAAAGGCTTTATGCGCCGCAGTTGAACCCAAATCAACACTGGTGGAAATCGATCTTAGCGACAATGCCTTTGGCGTTCGCTCTGTTGAACCTTTGCGCAGCCTCCTCCAAAACAACCGTTTCGAGATCCTCCGGCTCAACAACAACGGCCTGGGCCCAGAAGCGGGAACCTTGATTGCCAACTGGTTGAAGAAATCGGCAGAGCTGGGCAAGGAGAAGGGCCTGACATCAAACCTCAGGACGGTTATATGTGGCAGGAACAGGCTGGAGAATGGGTCCGCTCCAGCATGGGCAGATGCTTTCGCCGAACATGGGACGCTCGTGGATGTTAGGCTCCCGCAGAATGCCATATGGACCGACGGGATTCATGCACTGGCAAAGGGTCTATCCAGGTGTCCGAACCTACGGTATCTCGATCTTCAAGACAATACATTCATCAAAGATGGATCCAACGCAGCTGTCGATGCATGGGCGCAATCTCTGCCAAAGTTGCCCGCCTTGGAGACCCTCATTCTCTCGGACTGCGTATTGTCACCGGAAGATGAAGATGAGATACCACCTCTCCTGCGAAAATTTGCGGAGGGATCAAACCAGAATCTGATCACCCTGGTGCTCCAGAATAACAACCTCAACGCGTCGACTTTCAAATTCTTCGCGAGCTCATTGAGCTCCTTACCTAAGCTGAGGAGGCTGGAGTTGCAATGGAATGATGTGGATGAAGACTCGGAAGACGATATCCACGCCATCCGACAGATCATGAAGCAGCGCAGTGGAAAATTATTCGCATATGAGGAGGAGGAAGAAGAAGAAGAAGAAGAAGAGGAGGAGGAGGAGGAGGAGGAGGAGGAGGAAGGAAGGAAAAAGACGGAAGAGCAGGTGCCATCTGAGGAGTCCAGGAAGCTCGGGGGGGATGCCAGTGTGAGCACACTTACCGACATAATGAGCAAAGTCACTATCAATTGACTTTCGAGGTGTGGCGGGTTCGGCTTCCCAGTGGGTCACGCTGGTCATACTTGCCGCTGTGAATTTTGTATGCTGGCTGGAAGGAATAAAGACGTGTATACCACTTGATCCTAATACTCTCACGTGCGAAGAGCTGATGATGAACACAGATATAATATATTACCCCTTACTTAAACAAGATGCTCTAAATTTTAATGTAAAGGTTTTTAGGTAACGGTATGGCGCTGTGCAGCTACGAGTTGCGTCTCCTTAAACAACGTTTAGCAGTGGCCAAGACGAAAGCAGTACCTGCAGCGGATCATCGGAATAGAACATCGAGCAACCTGGCTCGGTAAGCTACCTTGCCCTACAAACCATCCACCTGCCTTCAACTCCTTCTTTGGGGCGAAGCTGCCCTTCCCTGCACCTCTCACGCACCCATTCATCGAATCGTACGACAGTCGCATCGGAGCCAAAACAGTCAAAGAACAGTCGCTTCCCCAACCACATCTGCGTCTCATCCGACGAGGAGATCTCCCGGTATGCATTTCGAACTATCATCCAGGCCTCGTCTCGTGCTTTTAATCGGAGGCGAGAAACTAGTGTATGAATAGCATTCCCAGGCAAATCACGGATTATGGTCATGCCTGTGACGTTCGAGGGTGGAATCGGATGTGATGGCGAAAGCAGGTGCTGGAATGCATCAGGGTGTGACAGCCCCTCGAACTGAACAAAGTTCAAGGTACGCAAACTTCGGGCCAACGTCGAGATCCATAAATACGCAGCGGATGGTCGTTCCAGTAAATTTGGTGCGAGTTGTTGGATCTGTTCCAAGTAAGACTGTTGGGAGGGGAACGAGATGACAAGATGATGAAGGAGTAGGATCAAGATCGTGATGATACGGAATGGCTGTGGAACGGGGGTTGTCGCATAGATGTCCGGCACTAGACGTGATAGAATGGAGGTCGTTTGCACTGGTGAGTTGAAGACCACCGACAAGTAAAGTGAAGTCTCGTAAACTGTGTCAATGGTTCAGAGACTCGATTGAACACGTCTCATATCAGGCCAAGATTGCACTGACCTTCCAACGCGAAGGCGTCCTTCCGACTAGATGCAAATAGGCCTTCGCGTAATTTACCTTATGCCCAACCTCATGTCAGTCACACCAACTCGAGCGGCGTGGATATCTCTGAGAACCTCCGACTCACGGAATAATATCAGTATGTTTTCCTGATTGTTCTTTTTTTGTGTTGATTCGATTTGAGATTGAGCAGGGGAACTAGCCCCGTACAAATTCCAAAACGTCTTCAACTGGGTCGTCGGACATATATTGACATCATACTAGAGTCATCAAAGTTCACGCACTTTCTTGTCGATAAATGTTCTGAATTCGTGCTGCACCCTGTAGTCCTTCAGTCTGGGCAGCTCAGCATTGTAGCAAATTGAGATCACTAGTCGCTCACAGGTCACCATCTCTTTCAAGACTACCGCTACGGCTCACAGAGGCCATAAGTCCCATGTGACGATCAGGATCGCTGGTGATGTTGCTCCCCCTGGACCGTGCACTCTTCCTGGTAGATTGTCCTCCGAACTGGCAGCCTCCTGGAGGGGGGATGCGCCGGCCTTGTCCCTGTGCTAAACCACCAGACGAACTCATGTTGGCCATGGTGTGGAAAATGAGTGACCGCAAAAAAGTTGGTAGACAAAGTTCGAATTCAAGTCGAATTTGAATTATATCGACGTTTCTCAGGTTGAATCGGAGTAACTCCCAGGTGACTCCGGATATCTCTTATGTATTCCGACTTAAATTGTAGTAAATGATCATCGTCGTATTACAAATACTCGATCTTTGAATGGTGGTAGGTGCGCTTGCAGGGACAGGCAGGCTATATGTACATAACTACATACAGGATGGGCTGTAGGTGATGAGCGCGAAGCACTCTCCGGCCGGCCCGGAATCCGTACTACCGGATAGGTGAGCTGCGATCCCAAAAGAGTAGTCGTGGCCGACGACGCGTGCAGCAAGAGCTGAATACCTGGCCAGTAGGAGGACAGGACATCGAGAGCACATGACTCGGATGGTGATAGTAGGGTGGAGTCATGGAGTCAGGTAGGCAGATCGCGGCACTGGGATAGAACATCGGTGAGGCGAGGCTACAGGCACCGGGATAGGATGTCAGTCGAGGCAAGCCGCAGGCGCCGGGGCGGACCAGTGGGGGAGAGCCACGGCACCGGAAGGTTGTGACCACAACCTGAGAGCGTTAAGTGGGTGAAGGGGGGCGGGAGCTGGATGAAGTTCGGTCACTAGTACTGGATGGGCAAAGCCACGACACCGGGCGGCGGAGTAAGGGTGGAAGGGTAGGGTATTCCCATTTATTGATCACGAGGAAGAGTTGGCGGGGAAGCATGGCTGGTCCAGCACAACACCTTACCTTTCCTAAGTCCTGGCGTCACACTCCGGCGGGTTTCGTGAGTCTGTCATCATGACGATGCATCATCCTGCTCCCCCGCTCACCCTAAAACAGCCGGAAGTCACCCGGCGATGTCCTAAAAAGCTGACAGGGACGAGCGGACCTCGCAGCTGGACCGAAACTGGCCGAGAAAACGCGATATGCGACGAAAAGCAAGGGACGAGTGGGAGAAGACGGGCGGAAGGTGATGGCACGAGACGGGAGAAGGGGCGCGTGCTGCTTGCTCCGCTTGTCCGACGGGCCGAAGACCTTACTACGGAACCACTCGTGCCTCGCTTAGCTTTGGTGCCGCACGCTCAACAACAAAATTCAAATTCCTCGACGAGTAACGCTAAAATCTAAATCCACTCATCCGACATTGCCTCTCCACCTCGTCCAGTGCTGAATCTTGATAACAACCAATTGTGTTCAAAGCCATTCGCCTCTGAAGACCCACAAATAAACGGTCTTGACAATGTGGACCACAAAGGCATAACCCGCAACCATTGCAACCAGGTATGGATAGAACATTGGATCAGGAGGTGTCATCTGAAGGGCCGAGTTGATCTTTGGAATGTACGGGATAGCCATCGAAACACAAGCCATCCCGAAAGTCACCAGGACGACCGGGAGAGATGCTCGTGACTGGATGAAAGGAACCTTGTGAGTTCGCAGGAATTGAATGATGAAGAGCTTTCAGAAGATTATGAGAATGGAATATCTAAGACATTTGAGATTCATACTTGAGTCAGAGAACCTTCCAAGAACCAGTTCGTCTGCGCGAGAGGCACCAAGGGGGAGTCTAAGGTCCGAATCTTGTAGTGGAACCTTCAAACTATTTAACGAATATAATTCGAGCAGTAAATTAACCTACCAGTTGATGCAGAATGTAATGATATCGAACGGACTGGAGAACGGACCCAGACAGACCATGAACCGAACAATAGACCAAGCACTCCATGTCTTGGGGCGTTCGAGATACTCGGAATCAACATTGTCCCTGTAATGAATTAGCCAACTGCCTGAGAAGAGGAAGTGACACAAACCATGGGATGGATGCCTGAGAGAAGTCATAGAGCAAGTTCTGAACCAAAAGTTGCAGGGGTAACATCGGTTGGTAGGGCAACCAAGCAGAAGCAACTGCAACTTCAGTGTTACATTGAGTCCCACGCAAGATCATAGAAAACATACCCAGGACCGAGAAGACATTCCCAAAGTTTGATGAGCAAGCCATCTTGATATACTTGACAGTGTTCAAAAGCCTTGTTACTGGCGTAAGTCATAGTCGGTCCACTAATTCAGGAACATACGTGATTCGGCCTTCGACTACACCTCGAGCGACGACGCCAAGACTCTTCTCCAGTAGAATGACGTCCGCGGCCTCTTTGGCTATCTCGGTTCCCGAATCCACGGATACCCCCACGTCAGCTCCACGGATAGCCAAAGCGTCGTTGACACCGTCGCCCAGGAATGCAACAGCCCGGCCACCGCCACCTGCACGCAGAGCCTTGACTACTTCGAGTTTCTGATATGGCGATAACTTCGCGAAGATAATGGCATTCTCGATTGCCTCGCTCAGAAGCTCTTTATCCTTGGCAAGCTCATCGAGTTGAGCTCCCGTAACGATCAAACTTGACTCATTGACAGTTTCAGAGGAGAGGTCTGACGCTGCTTCTTCATCCTTTGGGGAACGCATATCAGCTACCTTCGTGAGGTTGGCGGAGTTGAAGAGGCCGAGGTCACGGGCGACTTTGGTAGCCACCGCTGGGGCATCCCCAGTAAGAATTCGCACCTGAAGTCACGTTGATTAGTCCCGCAAAATCATGCCGTCGAGGATGAAAAGTTGCGGTACCTGTACGTGAAGACTTCCAAGTTTTTGAATTGCCTCAGCTGCATCCGGCTTTAGAGGATCTAGCAAAGCGACAAAACCGATAAAAACCAGATCTTCCTCGTCCTCCACTGAGATGGTCCTGCCTGCTTTGACGGATACCTTACGACAGGCGACGGCAATCAAGCGAAGCCCATCCTCGTTCAATCGCTTCGCGGAGTTGAGGATTTCGCATCGATCGACTTCCGTTAGTGTGGTGGATAAAGGCGAATCGAATACAATGTCCTTTATGTGCTTCAAAGATCCTTCATGCTTTAAGGAGGAAACGCATCGTTCCAAAACTTCTTCCACAGCCCCTTTGGTTATGAAAAAAGCTTCTCCCTCACCTGCAGAACGGTGATGGGCCAGGACTGAAAGCATGCGGCGCGTCGAGTCGAATGGAACTTCACCGAGTTTAGACCAGTCACCCTCCAAGACATCGGCAAAAGAAGCCTTCTCGTTACAGCCGATATAGTCTAGGATAGCACGATCGATAGGACTGCGAGACCCCGTTTGCAGTAAGGAGTTGATGAAGGACAACTTGATAGGGAGATCCGACACTTCGCCTTTGCTATTAGTTGACTTTGCCACACGAACGAGATCAACGGTCAATGTGCCTGTCTTATCGGAACATAAGATGCTGACGGCACCCAAATTTTGAATCGCGTCGAAACGCTTTACGATGACTTTCTGCCTAGCAATGCGAACCGCTGATAAAGCCAAGTTGGAGGTCTTTACACGGATCAGCGATAGATTTGGATTGGGAAAGTGAAGAGACACTTACAACTATCATGGGAAGCATCTCCGGGGTAATACCCACCGCGATTGCAATGGAAAATTCAATAGCACCCTTCCAATTCTTGCTAACAGCTCCTTGGACAATAAACACGGCCGGGGCCATGACCTACATCGGACGGCTCAATTACGGCTCAATTTACCAGGAATTGGGTTGACTCACTGCCATGAAAGCCAACAGCACGTAACTGACTTTCCTAATGCCCTTCTGGATGGTATTTTCCGGCCTTCTCTTGTTGAGTTCCTCAGCAATGGAGGCCATGTATGTATCCTTCCCGGTAGACAGCACAATCGCGCGGCCATTCCCCGTCGCAACAGATGTGCCAGCCAAGCAGACATTGGGGTTATCTAGCAGACTAAATGGCTCAGACTCGTTCGCAGCAGCAGTGCGGGCGGCCTTGTCAACCGGTAATATCTCCCCTGTGAGAGACGCCTGCGTAACAGTCAAGGCCTCAGCAGAGACGATAACACAGTCCCCTGGGAATACATCACCACCTTTAAAATAGAATGAATTTCAAGTCACCCTCCGAGTGAGGGAATACGCACTAACGACAGTAACGACATCCCCGGGAACAATCTGCCTGAGATCGATCTCAACCTCTTTTGCAATGGAATTCACGCGACGAATTACACGAACGCGGGTCACGATCGACCTGACCAGCTTCAGCGCCTGAACCATGGATTTTATCTCTTGCCAGTACCTATACGAAAAGCAACATATTTGAGCGAAGGGGCGAAGTCCCGTGAAGGCAAGGTACCTCAACGAGGTGGAAGCAACAACCATAGTTATCATGACTACAAAGGTCGGCAGAGAATTCGTTGCAACGTTAACCACGGCGAGGATCGTCAGGAGTACATTGAATGGATTCCACACAGCGGTCCATAAGACTGACAATGCAGCCAAAGGGCGTTCATTGACCGGTATGTTCAGGCCATGGGTGTTAAGAATGTCGGAAGCCATTTCTTCAGATAATCCATCAAAGCTCCAAGTAGGCTCAAGTCTAAATGGGCATTTAGAGAAGATGAATGGACGAAAGTCTCTGAAAGCTTACTCAAAAATTTCCGAAACAGGTACGCGAGCGAACCGGGCAAGACTCGCGGTGAGCTCGGCTTCTTTGGTCTGAGCGGCAGAACGGGATATGTCTGGGCCATGTTTCTCCGATTTACCACCAGCGATAAAGCGGGAAGGAATGAATTTCGACGTAAGAATGGCATCAAACGAGAACCACATGATGAATTTCCGTTTAGGGCTTATACTCGGGTTAGTCAGGTGCGTTCAGATGGGCGCAAGACACATACCTTTCTTTTGTTGGAACAGGCGTTTATGGGTGCGTTACCTGCGGAAACGAGCAGACTATAGCAGCAAGTTAGACAGACCATACGACACGGGGGAAAAGAACAACATACAAAGACGTAGGTACAAGCGTACAAAAACTCCCATCTGTTGGATAGTGTCTGAGGAAAGTGTCAATGCAGGCATCCAGGCTATATATATGGCCTGAGGCTTGAACTTAAAGTTTCGAATCTCCGACGTGACAGTCCGGAAGGACACATAAGGACTTCGGGCCGTATTGCCGGGTAAATTTTGCCATTGGTTACGGCGGGTCGATTCATCTTCGATGACCACGATCATGATATCTTCTCGTTGATTGCATCTGATCAGCAGTAGATATCAATAGATAACTGGAACATCTGACATCGAAAAATGGATATAGGTGTACATTGTGTTGTCAAGTAGAACAATAGATCAGATAAGTGTGCAAGTAGTGTGACGGCCGTGGGCCGGCATCGGTAAAAAATTCGAAAGACCGTAGGGCTGACACCGCGGCACAGCCCGCTACCCAGCGATTGCATATTGCCGAAACATTTCGTCCCATTCCTATCAAGGATGGATGTTTGTACTATCATTCAACTGGTGTTGCAAACACGACAAGAGTTGTAAAACCTCTGTTTCACCACAATACACCAGCATTCATGCCAATCATACACCTGTAGGAGCACAATAATATGTTGTAAACGAGATCTGTATATATATATTTGAAAAAAAAAAGACTGCGCAGAAATGGTTATACATGAAAAGATCATTTACACCACTAAATGTACAGAAATATGCTCCAGATCTGAGATCCTGCATTGAAACTGCTAAGGAAAAAATAGATGCATGTAGTCACCACACATGCATCAAACTCTATAGGCATCCAAGAGCCTTAGAGTGGGATATGAGTGAGAATAAAATGATATGATTGAAGAGTGTGACTTCACCACCTTAGATGATAATCATGCAGTCAGCATGGTTTAGGCTCTGCCCTGGCATCAGAAGGCAGTGCTGATTGGACAGCACACCATATTGTCCACAATCTCAACAATCATACTATGCCTCAGTCATGAAAGTCTTGTGCTGCCTATCATGGGCTTTCTCTCTCAGAATTCAAGCAAGAATTCAGATTTACAAAAGCTGCATATGCTGACCAGCCTGCTCTACAGTTGATCAAATCTTCCATCTTGGACAGCATGCAGAAACATGTGATCTTCACTCTCACCAGTTGTTTTTGCCATCTCACCCACACTACAATTACTGTGTTGATTGGATTTTGCTAGTGTTCATCACTCATACATGTCACAGTCATTCAGTGGAGCAGTTTCAGGGCTTGAAATGGATGCTCTACTGTGTGTGACAGACCTGTTATGGAGTTTTACAACATCTGTTGCTGACAGTGAAACATTCTGGAAAAACATACCCATGTAGCTGGGACATATCCGCATCTATCTGTACCATGCTGAAAACAGAAACTTGAGTTGTTAAAGTGCTATTCATGAATTACTGATCTGCAACACAGGTTGAATGTGTCATGATCCATGCTCCTCCAGGCCCTGTTTGATGGAGGTTCAAGGAGCAACAGTTAACTCTGAGGTAAAAGAATGATAAATGGACTGGAGGTCCAATGGAGATGAGGTGGAGTGACATGTGGAGGTGACAAAGGCATAACAGGACAGAGATAAGTGGTTGTGGGGGTGAGAACTTGGCACAGCATGTATATGTCATGCCCTTGCTTACTGTTGGTGTTCTCATTTCAGAGATAGAAAGAACACAGTGAAGAGGAGTTATAGAAGGAGGAAACTTCATTGGAATCAGATGGAGTTTAGAGGAATAGAACTCGATGTGACAATATTCAAACTAGAGAATACAGAAGGAGATTATAATACTTATATACTATGAGGTTGGATCAGAGTCTGGAATGGAGAATGGAGGGCACCATATATAAAGGTACAATAATGGTCAGAGGTCATAGGGTGCCAAGGAGTGATGTACATAGGTGTGAGGAAATGTGGAGTGTAATGTAGAAGTAACATATGAGAGTTCATAGGACTAGGAAATGGAGTAAATATAAAAGGGAATAAAATCACAATAGGTCTGACAGAGGAAGGGATTCCAGCATTGAAGATGACATGAAGGAAGTTTGAAGGTATGAAAATCAGTGTTGGGATGGGATATGACAGAATGATAGTATACACTGAATACTATATGATGAGAATGGGCAATCTGTGATTTTGAAGAGCTGTGCACATCACTGCTAATTGGCTGCCTGCTTGTCACTACCAAGTGAATGATGCCATAAAAATATACAAAATGATGACAACTGCATGAAACTGTTACTATTCTAGTTGAGACATGCCAAGGTTTTCATTTTACTGCAAGATGTGAAATTTCATGTGCCCTATAAAACTCACTACCTAAAATTTACATGCATCTAAATTTGGCTCATATTGTGCTTATGCAATCTTACCACATCTAGTTAAACTTATGACTTGCCAGGACTATTGTAAGACTGTTATAATCAGCCCCTTTTTCTTTATTGCTTACATATGTGTGGGTATAAGTCCCAACTTGGATGTTCCTTTCTTTTCATCACTGACTATGATACCATGACTCATTAACCATTTCCATTGCATTCCATGTGATTTCATTTGTTCAGTCAATGACTCCACCCTTACCTACTCTGAACTTCTACCTATCTATATAAACCTTGTTTTCCTGTACTTGTAATTCCTAAGCTAGACCTCCCCTTTGTGTACCTCAATACACTGGGTCTTCTGCTTCACTCCTCATCTCCTTGTCTTAGTTTCTCACCGGGAAATCCTTGCTCTTTAAGACTTCATAGCACTCTTGAGGCTATGCTATTCCAGGAAACCTCTTGCCACCCAGAGATGTTAGATCTTTGAGGAGACTCCTCTTCAATGTTTGATCATTGAGACTGAGCAAGCAGAAAGTCTTGTTCTCTCAGAACCCTTGTACCTCATCCTCATAGAGCAGCTTGCTCTGCTCTGCTTTGTCCTTAGTACTCTAGACCCTCTTTATGGGCTATGCCTATCCTCCACCTGGGGTAGTCATAACAAAGACCAGAGTTGCAAAATTCAAACATGCATTTTCAGAAGTGCACTTTTCTCCTACTAATAAATTGTAAAAAAAAATCCTAAATTGTCTGTTAACATGCATGGATTGAATTACCACCATTAAAATGAGAACAATAGATGAATGGAGGGCTGGCACATGCCAGAGTTTTGCAGATGAACTTCTATACAACTCCAGAACTCCAGAGTTGTGTTGTGAGACCTTGGCTTCACCTTATGTGGTGCACCCTTGTTTCAAGTTTTGATAGATGGTTCCATATTTGTCAGAGGATCAGAGGGCCAGAGTTGAGTCATCTAGACTTGGAGGAAAGCAGATATATCCATTAGAGTACAATGAAGAGTTGAGCATCAAGCTATGTAAGTCAAAGAAAGAGAATGTTAAGTGCTCAATTTGATATTGTGACTGGTGATATGTATAGTGGAGTTGGTACAGTATGTACATATACTGCAGAGTGTTGGAGTTCAGGCATTGTTTCTATATAGCCACACATGCTTAGGTAATCACAAACCTGTTTTTTACTCATTCATAGTCTGTTTTACCTTAGTTGACTGTTATTGTTACCTTATACTTATTTTATCTAGGTTATGAGCTCTATGGAGCTCAACTGACAAGTACTGCAAAAGTCTAGCCTATTTGTACTTGAAAGAGTTGGAGTCTGAGTATTAGAAGTTCCAAAGCTAAATGACTCTGGGAAGGACTGGCCAGTGTGGAGAAGCCATTTTGAGCTGTCTCTCACAGCCTGCAGACTAAGCAGATACTTGTTTGAAACAAAGTCAATCTCATTTACCATCACAGCAGCTGAGCTCACAGCAGTCCAGGCATATAAAGATGCCCTTACAACATGGATAGAAAAAGATGCCATCATAAAACAGCAGATTGCTGTTACCATTCCCACTTCACTCTATATTGAAATCATGTCAAAAAATACATCACATGAGTGGTACATGGCCCTTAAGGACAATTTTGAGAACTGCTCTTTGGTCATTGCCCAGGAAAAATGGCATCAACTTAATGAGCTGCAGCTCAAAGAGGATGGTGATATTTGGATCCATTTTGACAAAATGTGGCTTCTCTGAGAGGAACTTGCATCACTCAGCTCTCCTCTCTCTGATGATGACTTGTTCAACATGGTCTTTGCATCTCTACCCTGTTCCTATTAAATTCTGTCCTTACCTCTATCTTAACAAATATGCAAATAATGAACTGCCACATCAATGCTTTGAAGCTGACGTCTACTACCATGGATGTATATGATCAGCTTGTTGCACAAGGCACAATAGGGTTTAAATCTGAAAAGAAAGATGTTACCCTCAATACTGATGCAAGAAACAACAAAGGAAAAGGACACTTCTGTCACATCTCATCCTAATCCCTATCATCACACCTCTGAACTCCCATATGCCACCTCCGACTCTGACTTCCTCATCTCCGGTCCCCTCCAATAGGACTCCATCCTGTCACTCATTGGACATTTGATACCGGAACCCCTTTCCCCATCAGACCAATTATAATTGGCCCAGATCTTGTTTCCTCTTATGTTTGCTCCATTCCTCTGATCTATGCTCTATTCCTATGATTACTCCTGTGTTACATTTCATTCCCTAAACCTATGTACATCACCCCCTGGTACCCTATGATCTCTGATCATTGTTGTACCTTTACATATGGTTCCTCCATTCTTCATTCTGGACTCTGATCCAACCTTGTAGTATATAACTCCTGTAATCTCCTTATGTCTCCTCAGTTTGAATATTGATGTTGCTTGATGTCTTTATTGAAGTCACTCAATGATGTTCTCTCTCCTCTGAGCTTCATCCAATCCTGATGAAGTTTCCCACCTTCCTTTATCCTCTTCACTTGTCCCTCCTATCTCTGAAATGAGGACCTGACAGTAGGCAAGGGTGCTGTAAAGGTGCTAGGAAGCCTGGAGTGGGTTTCCTGAGCAGTTAGTGTCAGATGTGAGTGGGAAACTTGACCCAAAAGGGATTCAAGGGCCTAGGACAATGTCTGAGAGGAAAAGAAACGAAGTCCACTCAACTGTAGAGCTGGAAAATAAGAGTCTGGACTTCCCCATGATGGTAGGGCTAAAGTCTGACTATGAGAATGGTTGATATTTGCAGTAATCGACTTGAACGGTGGTAAAAACAGTAGAAAATGAGTCCTTGAGACTAGGAGATGAGTCCTTGAGACTTTAGATGATGACCGAAGGTAATGGATTCAATGCAGACCGAAGTCTGAGATACAACATTTATAGTCCAGGAATATCCAAGACTTTATACATATTGGGAAAATGTAGGTAAAGTTAGATGTATGATCGGGAACTATGACAACGCAGGGAAAGACGAGGCGAAACTTATTACATGACTAAGGGGATTGGGTCTGGTGGACTCCTGCCTGCTGTAGGAGACTCAAGCTCCCTACAGTGACATTCCCACTTTCTTTGAGTATTCATATGTCCTCCGAGCCCCTCTGAAGTCCTCCGCCATTCCTCCGAAACTCAACAGTCACAAGCCGTCTTCTCAAGTTGGAACTCTGATGTCCGGAGGACCGGATCTTTGTTCCCACGCTCCGGATGAGTCATCTGTGAGTCGGAGTTGTGTTTCCTTATCAGGATACTCCTTTATTTAGTATCTGCATTCGTTCCTTTATCTTTCCTTTTGATTCACAGTCTCGGGAATGCCCAGACTTAAAACTTTGTACATAGAACTTAGTTCTAGAAGCGAATTACCACCATCCAGCATTAGTTATAAGTCTCTGAAGTCGATTTCCTTCATTTCCCTTCAGCTCCAGTCAAGTCCTGCAACTCCTGACAACTCCTGACAACTCCATAGTTGATTCCTTAGCCCTACCAAACAGGGAGAAATCAGACTCTCATTTTCCAGCTCTCTCAGGACATCAGTGAGCCATTTTTATTTGCCCTCACCCTTTTTCTTTCTCTCTTTGAAATCCCCTGGGTCGAGAACCACACTCACACCCTTTTCATTAGCTTAGGAGTTCCACTTCAGAGTTCCTAGGAGTTTTACACTGCTCTCCAAGACTCTACGTATGAAAAGAAAGAAGGCCAGAACTCACCTGACTTGGATACTATGAATGCCGGACAGATGGACACCAGGGACAGGATGGACAGCACTCGGAACTTGAGGGAAAGCGTCAGACACGATTTCATCGGCTTTGGGAAGGACTTGGTGTAAAGTAGCTACAGGACTCAGAATGAAGTCCTAAGCAAATAAGTAGGGTACGAGTGTAGGTCTTGATCCAGGGGATTGCAAAGAGAAGGAAAGAAAACTATAAGAATGGCTCACTGGTTGTCCACAGGACACTGGAAAACTGAGTCTGGCTTCCCCCTGTTCAGTAGGGCTAGGAAACCAACTATGGTATTGCAGGACTATGGCAGGAATAGGGGAAACTGGAGGGGAACTGGCTTAGAATTGGTACTGAGTGGAACTAGATGGGTTGCATAGTAATGGTAGGGAGTTACATCCTAATTCGGGCATACCTGAATGATATATAGTAAGGAAAAACACAAAAGAAGACTACTCGACTCTTAAGGAATGGATCTGGTGTGCAGGAAAGTGATCTGGTGCATGGGAATCTAGTATCCGGTGGACCGGATGGGTATCCTGTACACATGGGTCTGGGTCTGGTACATTGAATTGAAAGGAAACAGTAGGCAAACAGTAGATGGATCAAAAACTAACCTTCAGACAACTACCAGATCAACTCAGATCAGGATAGACAGCGGCACAGAGTGGTCTCAGATCGACTGGAGCACAGGATAGAGGTTACAGGATGACTAGGAATGACCAGATGTTACTGTAGGAAACTACACTTTCCTACATCTGCAGGGGACTTAGATCTGACGTCCTCGTCAGCATTGTATGGCTGGAATGGATGATGGATGAGACTCGGATCCAGATGACAATGGTGGATGATGCAAGGTAAACTGTGTGGGCCAGGGCATAAAATGATTTTTGGCTGGCAGGCTCAGTGTCCAGGTCCAGTATCTGGTTGTACACCCTCCCCAATGCACAACACGTCAACTCAGGTCTTAGAATGATGGCAAAAATGGTCTCGAGTGCTGAAATGCAGAATGAGGAAGTGGTAGGCAGATTGGTCAGAGTCCTGTAGGGGCGGATAGTGGTGAATCCGAGTGGTCCTGGAATGATAGGAGCAGAATCCTTGTCTCGAGTATATCCTGTCTCAGTGTGAACCTGATTGCATCTGTGCTGTGTCTGGGTCCTGGGTCCAAGAATCCAATGGAAGTCTGGGTCAAAATCAAGGAAAGGAGTGGTAAGCGAACAGTAACTCAATAGAAAACAGAAATATCAGGAACAGCTCCCCACAGGGGACTTAGCTCTGAACTCGACTTGGGGAAAAACTGAAATGAGAGGAAAAATGAAACTTCTCGGGATCCAGTCTCCGGGTAACTCTTGACTGTTCTTTCTACATCTTTCTCTTCTTCTTGTCCTCAATCCTGTAACAAAATAAGTGGAATGATACCTCGGCATGCAAAGAAAGTGAAATCTGTATGTATCGGGTAGGAAGGTACTGTAGGTCCATTGTATGTGAAGTGGATCCGGTGCGCGGGAAAAACAGATCCGGTGCATGGTAGGGTGATCCGGGGCATAGGAAAGTGGTCTAAAATGTCGGATTGGAGAGCTATTCTACTTGGCTTTGGTCTTTTCTTTGAAATGAAGGACCTGTGCTATCATACTTGACTGTGTTTTTGCGAGTAAATCACCAATTGAAACCCAGGGTAAAACATAGAGGAGGAAAACCTATCGTAAGGAGCAGTATTGTTTGTATGGTGACAGTATTAGGAATCAGGTGTTGGTGGAGTCAGGCAGTGGCTGTTCATCATCCGGCTCTTCAACTTCTATTCCTACCAATGGAACTGGGTCTTCTTCGACATGTTTGTGGTCTCAGATGCTTGATGGTACAAGTATCAGGAGATCTTCTTTATCTTTTCTTTCATCCTCTATCCCTTCTACTGTATTCTGAACTGTAGGAAACCAATGTCTCGACCTTGAAAGAGCATCACTGAGCACGGAAAGAGGTATCCGGAGCGTGGGAAAGCGGGTCGGATGGCGGGTCGATTGGGTCCGGATCGTGGGAAAAGCTACTTGTGAAGTCAAAAGAGCTGCCTGGATGATCAAAAGGAGAGTATAATGGGATAGGTATGAATGGGGCTTAGGAATACTTAGAACTAGTATTTTGACTATGAAAAGGAACAGCATCAGGGTATGAAACCGGGTCCGATGCATGAGAAACCAGGTCCGGATCGTGGGAATGCAGGTGTGAAGGGTCGGAAGGGGTCTTCGGATGCTAAAATGCGAAAATAGCCACTTGCAAGGCTTCTGAAGGGGCTTGAAGGTTGGATCCTGGGGGGAACAAAATAAACCGACTGTCCTCAGGAGGACCTGTAATATGGGGGGTCGGATTGAGAGC